>JAODAL010079065.1:0-12699 GCA_025379985.1 Phyllomedusa bahiana | reverse complement strand
ACTCCCCCTGGGCTGTGATTTTTGGGTTTGCAGTCATCACTGTTCTTGTTCTCACATCTGCCACTGCCGGAGTCATTCTATACAGAAGTAAGTGCCAGAAACAAAAAGGCTTGGTGCAGTCGTACCACTGCTATAGTGTCTATCATACATGAAAAACCTTTGAGATTCTCGGTTCACATATTTTGATCAAAAGATGTTTAAGCTGCCCACAACTTTCAACGTGATCTCAAATAGGGCAGTCCTACACTATCTTTTACCTCTCAATAGAGCCACATTCAGGCCTCTCACTGGGTCCACCGACCTCCTTTCTCCAGAGAGAAAAAAATATAAAAACACCCAACCTGCAAGCTGCACTTCTTATGACAGCCTGTGAGAGTGGGCAGGTGCAGAAAATCAAAAGGGTGGCCCCCTTTTTCCTCCCATATAGGTTAAAATCAATATATAAAAAATATATCGTTTTGTTCTTAAAAAAAAACACTTCTTAAAAAACTTATGCAAACGTTGGTGCCACTGGCAGGGCTGCGGCACACATATATTATATATATATTTTATATATATACATGTACACACGCACTCCACTGCCAGGGGCACACTACAGCAAAAAGGGCAATACATTACATGGAAATCCCTAAAGAAGCATTTATGCTGTCTATCATACATAAAAAAACTTTGAGATATGTGTGCCGCAGCCCTGCCAGTGGCACCAAGGTTTGCATATGTTTTTTCAGAAGTGTTTTTTGTACAGAACCATACGTTATAGTTGTTATATCTTGATTTTAACCTATATGGGGAGGAAAGGGTGCCTCCATTTTGATTTTCTGCACCTGCCCACTCTCACAGGCTGTCATAAGAAGTGCAGCTTGCAGGTTGGGTGTTTTTATATTTTATTTCTCTCTGGATAAAGGAGGTCGATGGACCCAGTGAGAGGCCTGAATGTGGCTCTATTGAGAGGTAAAAGATAGTGTAGGACTTCCCTATTTGAGATCACGTTGAAAGTCGTGGGCAGCTTAAACTTCTTTTGATCAAAATATGTGAACCGAGAATCTCAAAGTTTTTTCATAAATGCTTCTTTAGGGATTTCCACGTAATGTACTGCTATAGTGTATCACTCACAAAAATGTCCATTTAAACTACTGCAGCCTTAAAGAGGTGTTCCCTCCATAGACGTTGATGGTGTATTGATAAGATATGCCATTAAGGTCTTCTTAGTTCTAATTCCATGTCTAGGACCCGCACTTATCTCAGGAACTGGTCACCGAAAGAGTTGTCTTGGAATTGAAAGAGCATCCTGCTGGTGCTTGAGTACTGAGCATGGTCAAACATTCTGCTCCTGTATATAGTCCCTTATGAGCCCCTCAAACATTTTTCCCACCACAGATGTTAAACTTACTGGTCTATAATTACCTGGGCAAGACTTGGGGCCTTTTTTGAAGAAGGCAATCACATTTGCCTTCTGTCAGTCTCCTGGCACTATACCAGTCACCAGAGAATCTCTAAATATCATGTACAGAAGCACATCAATAACCGAGCAGAGCTCTTTAAGAACATCAGGGCCTGAAGCCTTGTTCACATTCAGTTTATTTACCTTGGCTTGGACCATTTCTACACTCGGCCAATCGGTTATATCAGTTGATGTATTATCAATACTGGCACCTCCCATCTCTGCACTTGGCAGATCTACAGATCATTGAGTCAAAACCCTTATTGGGGAAAAATATAAATAATGTGAAAATAAAATAAGTAAAGAAAAAACACAAACTCAAAAACATTTTTAAAAATGGTTACTTCAGCAAAGCATATGATCCAGCAACTACTCCAAGTTTCTTAAAATGTAAAAAAAATTTTTTATTTCTCCAAAAATTTTTAAAAACAGAGAATCCAAAAAAAATAGTGCAGCCTTTCCGCTTGGATCATAAAGAAATCGTTAAGGGCCCTGTCTTGTTCTCAGTGGGTTTTAAACATATGGGGGCTGGAATTCAACGAGGGGGAACATGAATCACCCTTGTTGGGGGGGGCCGTTTGCCGGCAGCTCGAGGGGGGTGTGTTTGGGCTTTGTGGAATGGTGAAGTTCTCACAGTTTCCTGGTCTTTTTAGAACGTTTGCAGAGGGGTGGAAGACTTGGGGAAACCCGTTTGACAACCAGTTTTAAAACAATGGCAATGACAGCGTGGCTCCCCCTCCTCTTTCAGTGTGGACATATGGGCGACATGATATCGGGTTTTGGCCCCCAATTTCTGGCGGAAACGCGCCTCCCCCCGGTCCGAATCCCTGACAGTAGTGATGCGGTGTTGGAAACAATCTTCGCATTTTGGATGCGCCAAACATAAAGGGGGCATGCAATGGGCGGGTGTGGGCATACGGGGGGGACGCACCCCCATTCAAAATACTCGATGAACCTGAACGGGGTGGAAAAAGTGCGGGCTTTGCAGTCCGACAGGCGACCTGTTAAATTGGTTACCTGGCATAGGGGCAAAGTGAACTAAAAACTAATGGGAAATTGTCTCTGGGGCAAATGTTAAACAGTAAATACAAAAAATGATTTGTTATAAAATTATTTCTTAATAGAGTAAATATAAAAGTTGTCTAAAAACGATTAAATTATTGAAAAGTTGATCTTTAAAAATTTAAGGAAAAATATATAAGACGCAAAAGAAATAAATTTCAGCCCGTGGGCATGGAGTATAAATAAAAAAAAAAATTTTTTTATTAGGTGTAAAAACATTATCTAAAAAAGGGCCAAACCTTCTAAAAAAAAACATAAAAAAAATCAAAACAAAAAATTTAGAAGGCGCAACATCAGGAATTGGGATTTGTAAATTGCGGGGAAAATACAGAAATTCAAATTCTGTAAGCGCTTCTCTTTGGTCGGCAGAAACCAGCAATCAGAATAGGAGCGACAGTGACCCATTATAACCTATGGAGAATATTGCCAATCAAATGAAAGGGGGGACAGTTAAAAATCAGTAAAAAATTAAAAAAAGGATTGGGGGAATACGGGGGTTTGGGCATCCGGGCCCAAAATCAGAGCGCAAGCTACTTTTTCCCTTTGTATTTAAGGAGGATCGGGGCTTGAAATCTCAGCGCGGTGGATGGGTAAAGTAAATAAATTGTTTTTATTAGGTTTAAAACTTTCTCTGAAAAAGTGCAAAAAAACCTTATATAAACATACATAAATAAAATCCTAACATGCTTTGTCGCCGGGACCGGCGAAAACTCAGGAATTGGGATTTTAAAAAAATTGCCAAAAATACGTAATTAAACTGATGGGGGAAAAAACCCCCAAACAGCTTCTGTGATGAGTGTACTGGTTGGGTAATATCCCTTTGTTTTCTAAAGATTTGGGTGGGTCAAAAAAAAATTGAGGATTTTTTACATCCAAAAAGAGGGCGCTTGGCTTTTTCAGCTCCTTTCCATAATGCTTTAATTTATAGCCAATCCAGAAATAAAAACAGACATGTAGATTTTTATATCTGTTTATGGAGCGGACTGTCGGGGGAGGAGATTTGGGGTTTTTTAAAACATTAAGCAGAACAATTCCAATTATTATGTATGAGCAAGTCAAATTACGGGTAATAATTTTAAAACAGGCCCCTTTTTGTTTTGCTGCAATAGTTTTTGTGCGAAAAAGCAAAACAAAAAATAAACACAGCAAAATATTTGATTAAAAATATTAAATACAAAAAATTTACTACTTTAATAAAAGCCCCAGGTGTTTCAGGGAACAAGCTGCACAAGATCGTCAGAGGAAATCTCTGCTGAAATCCTCTAATAGAAATAAAAAGTGTTATATATAAAAAAACTCGCGCTCTGTTCGCTGTATAAGGTGCCAACTTAATCACAAGCAGCCCCCCAAATAATCAAATTCAAAAATGCAACCCCATGCAAAAGTATAAAACATGTAAAAACCCCTGTAATGTGCCCCATTTCCCCCCGAGTTTCTCATGGATGACATCAGCCAGGAAACCCTCGCACTAATCCGGGTTTCTGCCCATTAAATTAAATCCACCAACTGAAGATTTTAAGTGGACAGAAACCTGGGTTAGCGGAGGTTCCCGGTGATGTGAGCACCAGTGAGATCTTGGGGAAGTGGTTCACTATTACAGGTGTTTTCATTTTTTTACTGTTTGCATGGGGGTTGTATTTTGGGGTTTGGTTTTTTTGGGGGGCTGCTTTTGATTTAAATTTGGGACCCTTTTACAGCGAAAAGAGCCGATCGTCTTTTTTTATATATAACACCCAAAAATTAAAAAAAAATTGGATTTTAGGGGCTAGATGCGCAAGAAAATAACCAAATAAAATTTGCAAGAATGTTAAAAAGAGGTTTTCCCCCCACATGGTGTTTGGAAGACTGGGCCGGGAAATTGAGGATTCCCCCTGCCAGCCCATGGGAACCCGCCACAGACCGTAACACGCATGGGCACGGGCCCACCGTGGCTGAGGCAGGCAAAGGGTTTTAGCAGAACCCTGAAAACAAGTATACACCCCAAAACGCGTCCCGTGCAGAGGGAGGGGGATGTCCCAGGTGGTCGGGTGATATTAGAGCTAAGGGCCCTGCAAAAGTTGGATAGGAGGTGGGAAGCGGCCCATATGTGGGAAAGAGAAGGAAAACCCTTTCCATCTCAGTCTATGAATAGGCCAAAAGGTTGGGGGGGCACCAACTAAATTTCAATGAAATAGTTTAATTGCTGTAAATTTTTAAATGCCCGGGTGCAATGAAGACCTACCCCACCCCCCCCAAACCCCCCTTAGTCGAAGAATAGTGGGCTGTCCTATGTCAACTGAGGGTTTCCCAAAGTGGCAAGCTTGCCCTACGAGGATTGGAGCATTCAACAGTCCCTTCCCCCGGGGGTGTGCCTGAAGGGCCCGAGCCCATCCCCATGTAGGATGCCCCGGTCCAATGCTGGTGACCTCCCCGTGCTACCCAAAACAAATTTGTGTGGGGGGGGTTGTGAGGATGCCCAAAATTTTAGTGGGTTGGTATGGGATGGGAACAGCCTCTTGTGTTATTAAGTAAAATCATATTTACTAATTGTAAAGTATTCCCTTTTTATTCTCTGTTTGACAACAAGATGCCACTGTTTCCATTTTTTTTGGGGTTTTCAAATTAGAGATTGTGATAGGAGCACAGGAGGAGCCTCTTAGGCTGAACAGGGGAAAAAAACAAGGGGATCAGGAGAGGGGAGACGTGGGCAAGGATCGACTTTTTCCTGAATCTATTAGGCCCTGTGGTGAGCTGCTCTTAGAGAGAAAGGGTCATGCTGTCTTTTTTTTTTTTTTTTAAATGTAATTTTTTTAAAAATTTTAAAAAAATATACAATTCAAATTACAGAAAATGTAAAGCTAACAGCAGAGAGGTTATTGAACAGTGATACCCTGAAAACTTGTTTTAATTCGATCCCAAATATCATAGTTAAGTCAACAAGTGTTTTGATCAGATCTTTTTGCCTACATTCACAGGTTCGTTTCTCCATTGTCCATGTAGGAAGCTGCAGGCTTGAGGGCCGTAGTTAGTTGGACCAGTAGTGTTATCCAACACCAACTGGGTCAACCACCATTTTCTTCTTTGAATTATCAATCACGACGTTATTTATGGATGACAAGGAGAAGAAAAAAGAAAAACCTGTTTCAGTTCTAAGTGATAAACTAACCTATATAACTATGGACAAGACAAGACAAGACACAAGAGGGGAGGGGAAGTCTTTGAAGAGGAGTGTTCCTCTCGCTCACTCTAAGAGGTCATAGAGCTTCTTGTGTTATAATAAAGTAATCCCACTTTTGCCAAACTGCTTCAAATCTATCTATGGAGTTGTATAGAATAGCTGTAAGATGTTCCATGCTTCTAACATGTTTTACTCTATTCTGGAGCTGACGGGGGATTAATCTCTTTCCATTTGCTGGGAAATTTAACACTGGTGCCGTAGTATATGGATATTAGGTTTTTGTTTGTTTGCTCCGGTGGGGGAATATATTTAACAGAGGGAGAGGGTCTAGGGACTTTTATTTTTGTAACCCGTAAATTAGATCCCTCACTTGTTTCCCAAAAAGATCTTATTCCCCGGGGGGAAGTCCAGAAAATATGATTATGTGTCCCCGTGGAGCTCCCCACTCCCCCTATTCTGGTATTGTTGGGGGGGATTTATGCGCATCCCGGAGTGTGGTACCCTAAAGTCATCAATTTGTAAATATTCTCCTTATAAATACTGCAAATTGAAGTTTTTCCGGCATAACGCCAGATAAGTTTCCAAGTGTCTATTTCTAATGTCCCTTCCCCAAAAAGTTTTTTCCAGATTGTCTTATCTGTGGGTCTCTGACTGCTGTGAGTCAGGGTGTTGTAATATATCATATATACTTGAGATCATACCCTTTGTTGAGGTGTTCAATTTACATATGCGCTCAAACCGTGGGAAAAGAAACTTTATCTGAGTGGAAGGGTTTTTTGAAAAAGTTAAACTGCAGATATGATAAAACATTTCGGTGGTTGGGTGTTTTTTCTTTTAATTCCCGAAAAAGAGGTAAGTTTTATGTTTTATATCTATGAGATTGTATTGAAAAAACTTATTTTAAAAAATGGTTCCTTCGACTGTCTTCATGCGGGCGGGGAACGGGGGTAAAAGAGGAAAGAGACATAGATGGGATCGACATAGCTGGAAATTGTCTTTTGCATGTGCGACAGACATTTAAGTGAGCGCCCCCTTGGTCCCCCCAAAAAGGTTTTTTTAATCGGGGTGGGATCTGGAAAATAAAAGGGATTGGGGTTTTACTGGTTTTAACCATAGTTTTTCTTCTCCTCCCGGAGAGAAAGCAAAAGCGTTGCCCGCGGTTCCAGTCTTAATTGGTGGCCCCCGTAATATTTTGGGGTATCTGGTCAAGCCAACCCCCGCTCCCTTTTCTCGCCTTGGACCGATTAACGGCTTTTATAATTTCCCGTTAACTTATAAAGCCGCTTTTCATATTGAGTTTCCCCCAGGGGATGCTATGGTGGGCTCGAATAAGTATAGCAATTTTGGCATTAATGTACTTTCTGCCGCTTGCCGTTGGATAAAAGGGAGGCCCCCCACTTTTGCATAAAATTTTTAATGTTTTGATAAACTCGCGGAAAATTTTGCCTGTACAGGGAGGAATATGTTTTAGTTATCTGTATCCCTAAGTATCGCAAGGATGTCTCTTTCCAGTTGTATTTATAGTTAGATTTCAATGTCAAGAGGGCATCCTCCGCTATCCCCACTGGTAGAGCTTCTGTTTTTGATTTGTTAATTTTATAACCCGACAGGTTTCGGAACCTATCCAAGAGAGCGTGCAGATTTGGGAGCGTAATGTGGGGAGTCGTCAAAGTGAGTAGGATATCGTCCGCGAAAAGCGATAGTTTAAATTCACGATTACCCACTGTAATCCCTTTAATTGAGGATTCTAATCTGACAGCCGCTGCCAGTGGTTCTACACACATAACGAATATCAACGGGGATAGGGGGCATCCCTGTCTGGTGCCGTTGGATATGGTTAAGAGGGGGGATGTTTCGTGTGGAAGACGAATTACTGCCGTAGGGAGGGAATATAGTTGATGCAAGGCTCTCATGAAAGATCCAGAGATGCCAAAATGCTTCATGACCGAGAACATGCAAGACCAATTCAAAAGGTCGAACGCTTTTTCTGCGTCTAGTCCTAGTATTAAGGTTGGGTGGTCAAGTTTGTTTACAATTGTTTCGATCAATAATCTTGGGGTTTATCGGGCCCCCTGACGTTTTTAAAAATGAGCCTACTTGGTCGCTATGGTGATCTGTGGAAACCATTGCCAATCAGTGGCCAATTTTTTGTAATTTTTTTTTTAAGTTGGTTCAATAGGCAAATCGGTCTTATTTGCACTTCTAAGGGGGTTTTTTTGGTTTGGGTTGGGGAAATGGTAGAATGCAGGAAGGTATAGGGATTGAGCCCCTTTGAGAATCGTGTTAAATTTTTTTGTACCTCTTGGCATTAACTCTTTTAAAGACTTGATAGTATAGATATATTCCCCCTTGGGCCTGGGGATTTGCCTGTGGAAATTGTTTAAGTTGTCTCAAGTTCTTCTTCCTTTTATGTTTGTTTGGATTTTACTGCTTCGCTAGATAAGTGGGGCAGTTGGCAAGAGGCAAGAAAAGTGTCTAGTTTCCGTTGCCTATCATTCTCATCTTCAGGAAGATTACTAGGTAAGTTATAAAGGTCGGAGAAGTATTTGTGAAATATTTGTGCGAGGGGTTATGAAGAATGTTACCGTCTTTATCTCTCAGTGCGTGTGGGTTTTTCTGGTAAGCTTCTTTCTTTATTTGTTTAGCAGCAGGGGAAGGCTTTTGTTCCTTTTCCCATAGAACCTTTGGGAGAGTACTTAAACATTTTTTTTTTGGGTTTAAACGCCAAATTTTCAATTGAGCACGAGTCGCCACGATTTTTCTGAGAAGTTTTTTAGATGCGGAGTGTGATAACTCAGTTTCCAACTTTGTTAATTGACCTTGAAGTGTTTCTTTCCTTAAATTTCTGTCTTTTTTAATTCTTGACCCTAGGGAGATGCACTGCCCCCTTATTACTGCCTTATGTGCTTCCAAATGGTCAATTGGGGGGACTGTGCCTTCGTTCAATTCAAAATATTGGTTGATTCGTCGGGCTAATTCGGTTTTTGTTTCCTGGTGTTTAAGTAGGCTCTCATTTAGTCGCCAGTGGCATCTGCGGATCAAATGGCTATTTATTTCCCATGTTAGTGTAATTGGGGCATGATCTGACCAGGTTATTGGGCCAATTTCTATTTCTACAGTTTTTCTTAGTGTCGGGATATTTCCAAAAAAATAGTCTAGCCTTGAATGCGTGTTATGAGGGGAAGAGAAGAAAGTATATGCACGCTCTCTTGGATGTAGCACCCTCCATAGATCATACAGTGAGTATTTTCTGATTATTTTACGGAATTCTCTAGATAGTCTATCTTGTGCAGGGGTGGGTGATTTAGTGCCTATGGTCAATTTGTCTGCTATTCCCGAAAAGACAGCGTTGAAATCCCCTCCCATCAACAAGAGAGCTGGTGGAAATTGAGAGAGCTTTTTAAGTACTTTACCAAAGAATTTAGCTTGCGAAACATTTGGTGCATAAATATTGCATAATGTGACAAGGGTACCTTGGTATGTGATATAAAAAGTGAAAAAGTAAGAAAACGCTCACCAGAGGAACTCCATCATTGGCGATCTGCACCCTCCCCGTAGTACGCAGTGTCCACGGAATGAACAGCCGGCTGTAGCTGCTCCAAACAGGAAACGAGTAAAACTTAATCAGTGAAGTTTATCCAGCACTTGCGGAGGGAGGAATCCGCCGTATTTAGAATTGAACCGCACTTTATTAAAAAAAACGTGTATATAAAAAACACACCTATAAAAAACAATTGCATGTTAGTCAACGCGTTTCAGGTGTAAACTTCGGCCTTAACCCATGACATACTGAATGCATTAGCTAGACACTCTTTTATACGTTTACCATCAGACAATCAAGCAAAAAACCTGACATTTAACCCTATATATGAAAGTGCACAACATTAACTTTGGGTTATCCCTACAAATTAACATGAAAATCTATATATAAATTCCTATCAATATTAAATAATCAGAATACAATAATATCAATAAACTTTAAAATACTCAATATATATATAGAAAGATCAGACCTAAAATTTAACCCTTTTGGATATCTGGTTTCTAAATTTAATACCCAAAACGCTTCTCTTTTTATTGAGGCATTTTTTTATCCCCTCCTCTTGATGGTTTACTAACCTGTCTCTATGGCTCTAACCCTAAAAGAATCTAATTTACCATCGTGTGATTCCCTGAAATGCTTAGAGGCCCCCCGATATTTTACGCAGACTAATGTGTGTGATGTCATAAAGATGCTCACGTATTCTTTTCATGGAGATTCTTGTAGTACATCCATATATTGGAGTTTACATATTTCACACCATATCATGTTATACCACAAGTGACTGTGGGCAATTCATGAATTGGGATATGGTTAACATTTTTTGAGTGACAAATGATGAAAAATTATTGCTCTTTACCATAAATTTACACAAACCACATCTGTTAGTAAAACCCCACATATGAACCCTTCATGTCCCAAAAATCTATTTTTATTCACTTTTGAAGTAATAACAAACATGCTAGGGGAAACAATGTTTCAATTTGTTCGTGGTCTTTGTGGATGTAAATCTAACATCTTGGGGTAGAATATGTCTTAGATAGAATCTGTGGTTAAGTCGGTTAAATACTTATGAATTATCTTAATTTAAAATCCTGAAATTGCCTACTAAATTGGGTAGTAAAATTCACCCCAAAAAGAATTCCTCTTTGCGTTTTTTTTATTTCCACAATTAAGATCTTCTCTATTGGTTTTGCTTATCTTATTCAAGGCTCTATGGATCATCCATTTTTATATCTCCTTTTTTTTAAAATTCTTGTTATGTGTGTTGTTTCTTACTAAAGGATTCTTCATCACTGCAATTTCTTCTCGATCTTACAAAATTCCCTATTGGGAGATTTTGTATAACATGTCGAGGAGGGCAGTAGTAGCTTCCAATATACTATTGCCCGAAACGGGCTTCCTATAAGTTTGTGTTTTAATCTCTCCATTGACAGGATCCCCTGTCATTTTTAAATCCAAGAAGACAACTTCGTTCTCCCCAACAGAATATGTAAAAGCGAGATTTACATTGTTACAGTTTATATAATCTACAAATTTTGGTATGGATATAGACGATCCACCTGCCAAATTAGCAGGGTTATCTTTCTATATAACGCCCATACCAAAAAATGCCCAATCAGCAAAGGCATTTTCAAGAGAATATATATACTTTTCTTCCCACCATGTGACAAAAATATTCGCCAACGATGGTGAGAAGCATGAGCCCATTGGGCAACCTTGTATTTGTAAAAAATACTCTCCATTAAAGCCAAAATAGTTATGACTTAATAAAAAGTCATTTAACCATGACAATATATTGTTTCAAGGTATCTTCATATTTGGTTTATTTTATTCAATTGGGGTATAAAATGCATTTATAGCTAAAGTCAAAGGAATAGATGTGTACAACGCAACAATGTCACAAGTGACCCACTTGAAATTCAATCTCCAGCATATATCTTTCATATGTCTTAAAACGTGAGATTTTGGTAGGGCATGAAAAATGGGCAATCTTGGAAATTTGACTACCATGTTATCCCTTTGTCTAAATATCTAATATGTTCAATTTTTGCCCCTTTTATTACTAATTTTCCTCCACTTCTCAGCAAAATTTTGTTGGATCATTAAGTTAATTTCCTATAAAACTCGTTTGATCTGCAAGCATTTAGTTTTACCTCCCTATGGAGATTGCCCATTTTTTTATTTCCTACCAAAATCTCACAAGGGGATATTCCCTCCCCCCTTACGTCCGATAATATTTGGGCATCGGCTCCATATAAACAACACCTTAGTGTTTGGCTGGATAGCCATTTACAACCTATAGTGACACGTTCCCCTAGCTATCTTAAAGATTTAGAGACGTTTTAAGGGCTTTTGAAAGATATTGCTGGAGATTGAATTTCAAGTGGGTCACTTGTGACATTGTTTTCGTTGTACACATCTATTCCTTTGACTTTAGCTATAAATGCTTTGATACATCAATTGAATAAATATACCAAATATGAAGATACCTTGAAACAAAAATATTGTCATGGTTACTGACTTTTTTTTAAGTCATAACTTTTTTGGTTTCAAGGGAGAGTATTTTTTACAAATAAAAGGTTCCCCAAAGGGTTCATGCTTCTCACCATCGTTGGGATATTTTCGTCACAGGGTGGAAGGGAAAAAGTATATTTTTTTTCACTTAAAAATCCCTTTGCTGATGACTTTTTTTTGGTAGGGCGTTATATAGCGATCCCCTGCTAATTGGGGGGGATCGTCTATACCCAACCCAAAAAATTTTAGATTATATAAACTGTAACAATGTAAATCTCGCTTTTAATTTTCTGTTGGGGAGAACGAAGTTGTCTTCTTGGGTTTAAAAAAAGCAGGGGGGTCCCGCAATGGAAGATTAAAACACAAAAATTTTAGGAACCCCTTTCGGGCAAAAAGATTTTGGAAGTACTACTGCCATCCTCGACATGTTAACAAAATTTCCCCCCCAGGGGAATTTTAAGCGAGAAATTTCAGTGATGAAGAATCCCTTTGTAGAGAAACAACCACATAACAAGGGGATTAAAACAAAAGAGATATAAAAAATGGATGATCCATAGAGCCTTGTAAGATAACAAGACCCTTTAAAAAGTTTTTATTTGTGGAAAAAAAGAACGAAAGAATCTTTTGCGGGGAATTTATACCCAATTTTGTACAATTTCAGGGTATTATTGTCACGGGGGTCCCCCCGGCCCCTGCCCGGCGCGGGCATGGTTGTCACCCCGCGGGCCCGCGGGTGGGGTTTTCCCCGGTTCCCCCTTTCCTGCCGGCGCTCCCGGTCCTCCCGTCCTCCTGGCCGGCCGGCCCTGCGCGCACCCCCGGGCCCCTTAGGGCGCGCGCGCCGGCTCTCGGGATTTAAAGGGCATACCCCATTTTGGCTAAGACTGGCAGGTACCCTATTTAACCCCTTCCTCCGGGTCACCTTTTTCCGGATCTTTTGTGCCCTTTCAGCCTTTAGAGAAAAACTTCTAGTGCCTCTTGTCG
>JAODAL010079064.1:0-12699 GCA_025379985.1 Phyllomedusa bahiana | reverse complement strand
TATTTATACTTTTAGTTTTTATCCCTAAAATTGTTTTACTGATTTGATATTCTGACTGTAGTTTTAACCCCAGATTGTGTGCTGAAGTGATATACGGGCTGTAGTGTTATCCCTGTTTGGGTATGACGTAGTGTTTATTCTGGTTTGAGTTTTAATCCCTAAAATTGTATGCCCTGTAGTTTTTATTCTGGTGTAGGTTATCCCTAATTGTATGACGTAGTGTTACCCCTATATTGTTTGACAAGTGATATTCTGGCGTTGTTTTTATCCCTTATTGTATAAACTGAAAGTGTTTATTCTGGCTGAAGTGTTAACCCTATATTGTTTTGAATTTTGTGTTATCCCTTTATTGAAAGGGACTGCAGTGATATTCGGGCTGTAGTTTTAAAACCCCCTATTTTGGGTTAGGACGTAGTGTTTTCCCTTTAATTTATGACTGTAGTAAAATTCTGGAGAAAGTGTTACCCCAATATTTTTATGACTGTTTGTTTATCCCTTTTTGAAAGACTGTATGATTTCTGGCTGTAGTTTTTCCCCTATATTGTTTTTGACTGTAGTGATATTTTTGGTGTAGTGTTACCCCTATATTGTGTGACTGGATTTGTATTCTGGCTTTTAGGTTATCCCTAGATTGTATGACTGTAGTGATTATTCTGGCTGTAGTGTTATCCCTAGATTGTATGACTGTAGTGATTATTCTGGCTGTAGTGTTATCCCTATATTGTGTAAAGGGTAGAGATATTCGGCGGGAAGGTTATCCCTATATTTTGTGATTTGCAGTGATATTTTGGCGAAAGTTTTATCCCTATTTTTGTATGACTTTTGTTTTTACCCCCTTAAAATTGAAATTGGCGTAGTGATTTTCTGGCTTTTGTGTTTTTCCCAATATTGGTGGGGCTGTAGTTGATATTCGGGTGAAAGTGTTACCCCAATAATTTGTGGCTGTAGTGATATTCTGGCTGTAGTGTTATCCCTATATTGTATGACTGCAGTGATATTCTGGCTGTAGTGTTATCCCTATATTGTATGACTGTAGTGTTATCCCTATATTGTATGACTGTAGTGATATTCTGGCTGTAGTGTTATCCCTAGATTGTGTGACTGTAGTGTTATCCCTATATTGTATGACTGTAGTAAATATTCGGGGCCTTTTGTGTTTTTCCCTAGATTGGGTGTCTCTGTGATTTTACTGCCCGGGGTTTAGGGCGGTAGTGTTACCCCTAGTTTTGTTGGCTGTGGGGGAATTTGGCTGTAGTTTTATCCCTAGTTTTGTTTGATTTGTAGTGTTTTTTCCCTATATTGTATGACTGTAGTAATATTCTGGCTGTAGTGTTATCCCTATATTGTGTGACTAGTGATATTCTGGCTGTAGTGTTATCCCTATATTGTGTGACTGTAGTGATATTCTGGCTGTAGTGTTATCCCTATATTGTGTGACTGTAGTGATATTCTGGCTGTAGTGTTATCCCTATATTGTGTGACTGTAGTGATATTCTGGCTGTAGTGTTATCCCTATATTGTATGACTGTAGTGTTTTTTTTCTGTAGTTTTTATCCCTATTTTGAATGGCCTGTAGTAAATTTTCCCTGGCTGTAGTGTTATCCCTATATTTTTGTGGCGGGTAGTGTTATTCGGCTGAAAGTGTTACCCCTTTATATTGTGTGCCCGAAGTGATATTTGGCTGTATTTTATCCCTATATTATGTGCCGGTAGTGTTTATTTTTGGGGGGGACTTTTTTTAGTTTTAATCCCTAAAATTGTGGGGTCCTAGTGATAGGACTGACTGGGGTTTTATGGCTGTAGTGTTATCCGTAGATTGTATGACTGTAGTGATATTCTGGCTGTAGTGTTACCCCTTTGGTTGTGTGACGGGAAGTGATTTTCCCGGTTTTGTAGGGTTATCCCTAGTTTTTGGGGACTGAAGGAAATTGGCCTGTAGTTTTTATCCCTAAAATTGTTTTATAGTGTTTTTCTCCCCGGTAGTGTTATCCCTATTTTTGTATGACTAGGGGATTTTTCCTGTTGTGTTTTTCCCAATTTTGTATACTGCAGTGAAAATTCTCCTGTAGTGTTTTTCCCTATATTGTTTTACTGCAGGGGGGGGGGGGGGGGGGGGGGGGGGGGGGGGGGGGGGGGGGGGGCGGAGGGGGGGCGGGGGGGCAGGGGGCGACGAGAGGGGGAAAGGAGGGGGGGGGGGGGGGGGGGGGGGCGGGGTTTTTTTTCCCCTGAAGTGTTACCCCCTATATTGTATGACTGCAGTGATATTCTGCCTGTAGTGTTATCCCTATATTGTATGACTGCAGTGATATTCTGCCTGTAGTGTTATCCCTATATTGTATGACTGCAGGGGTTTATTCTCCCCTTTTGTTTTTATCCCTATTTTGGGTATGATTTGCAGTGATTTTTCCCTCCTGTAGTGTTATCCCTATATTGTATGACTGCAGTGATATATTGTGCCTGTAGTGTTATCCCTATATTGTATGACTGCAGTGTATTTCCCTTAGTTTTTACCCTCTATTTTGGGTATGATTTGCAGTGATATTCTGGCTGTGTTTTAAACCCAAAAAATTTTTGAAATGGAACTGTAGTGTTTTTCCCTTTTTTGTATGACTGTAGTGATTTTCTGGCTTTTGTGTTACCCCTTTATTTTGGGTTTGACTTGGGTGATTTTTGGGCGTAGTTTTTTAATCCCTATATTGTATGAATGAAGTGATATTCTGGCTGTAGTGTTATCCCTATATTGTGGACTTTTTTTTGGTTGATTTTTCTGGCTTGTGTTACCCCCTATTTTTGTGGGGGACTGTATGATTTTCGGGCGGTAGGGGTTATCCCTAGATTGTGTACTGTAGTGAATTTCTGGCTGTAGTGTTTCCCTGGGATTGTGGACTTTTAGTGATATTCTGGGTAGTGTTATCCCAATATTGTGGACTGTGGGTGATTTTTCGGCTGTAGTTTTATCCCTAGATTGGTGACTGTAGTGTTTATTTGGTTTGTAGTGTTATCCCTATTTTGGTGACTGAAAGTGAAAATTCGGGCTGTAGTGTTATCCCTAGTTGTTTGACTGTAGTAAATTTTCCGGGGCTGTAGTGTTATCCCCTTTTTTGGGGGGGACTGTAGTGAAATTTGGGTTGAGGGGTTACCCCCTGGGTTTTGTGTGATGAAGTGATTTTCTGGCTGTAGTGTTTAACCCCTAGTTTTGAATGACTTTTAGTGATATTCTGGCTAAAATTTTAAACCCTATTTTTGTATGACTGCAGTGATATTTGGCTGAATGAAAAATCCCTATTTTGTATAAAATGCAGTGAATTCTGGCTTTTAGTTTTAAACCCTATATTTTTGCCCTGTAGTGTTACCCCCAAATTTTGGGGTATGACTGTAGTGATATTCTGGCTGTAGTGTTATCCCTATATTGTATGACTGTAGTGATATTCTGGCTGTAGTGTTATCCCTATATTGTGTGGCTGTAGTGATATTTTGGTGAAATTTTAACCCTATATTTTTGTGACTGAGTGAAAATTCTGGCTGTAGTTGTTATCCTATTTTGGGTGTGACTGTAGTGTTTTTGGGGCTGTGGGTGTTACCCCCTTATTGTTTTGACTGTAGTGATATTTTTTGGCTGAAAGGTTACCCCTATTTTTGACGTAGTAAATATTCGGGCCGGGTAGTGTTATCCCTATATTGTATGACTGTAGTGTTATCCCTAGATTGTGTGACTGTAGTGATATTCTGACTGTAGTGTTATCCCTAGATTGTGTGACTGTAGTGATATTCTGGCTTTTAGGGGAATCCCTAGATTGAAAGCTGTAGTCATATTCTGGCTGTAGTTTTTTATCCCTAGTTTGGGTAAATGTAGTGATATTTTTGGTGTAGTGTTATCCCTAGATTGTTTTGGTGTAGTGTTACCCCTATATTTTTATGACTGTGATTTCTGGCTTTTGGTGTTTATCCCAATATTTGAAAAGACTGCAGTGATATTCGGGCTGTAGTTTTAAACCCCTATTTTGGGTATGACTGTGGGTGTTATCCCTAAAATTTAGACTGCAGTGAAATTCTGGTTTGTATGTTAACCCTATATTGAAATGACTGTAGTGTAACCCCAAAATTTTGTAGGGACTGAGGATATTCTGGCGTATGTTATCCCAATATTGTATGACTGTAGGTTATCCCAAATTTTTGTAGGGACTGTAGTGATTTTTCGGGCTGTAGTGTTACCCAAAATTGTGGGGACTGTATGATTTTTACGGGCTGTAGTGTTATCCCTATATTGTGTGACTGTAGTGATATTCTGGCTGTAGTGTTATCCCTATATTGTGTGACTGTAGTGATATTCTGGCTGTAGTGTTATCCCTATATTGTGTGACTGTAGTGATATTCTGGCGAATGTTACCCCTTTATATTGGGGAAAAGTTGAAGATAATTCTGGCTGTAGTGTTATCCCTATATTGTATGACTGCAGTGATATTCTGGCTGTAGTGTTAACCCTATATTGTATGACTGTAGTGTTATCCCTATATTGTATGACTGTAGTGTTATCCCTATATTGTATGGCTGTAGTGATATTCTGGCTGTAGTGTTATCCCTATATTGTGTGGCTGTAGTGATATTCTGGCTGTAGTGTTATCCCTATATTGTGTGGCTGTAGTGATATTCTGGCTGTAGTGTTATCCCTATATTGTGTGACTGTAGTGATTTTCCCTGGCTGTTGTGTTACCCTATTTTGCGGACGTAGTGTTATCCCAAATTTTGGGTATAAAATGCATTTATTTTCTGGCTGTAGTGTTATCCCTAGATTGCGTGACTGTAGTGTTATCCCTATATTGTATGAATGTAGTGATTTTCGGGGCTGAAGTGTTTTTCCCTAATTGTGTGTCAAAAAGGATTTACTGCCTGTGGTTAGGGCTGTAGGGGTTACCCCCTAGATTGTAGGGCCCTGTAGTGATATTCTGGCTGTTTTGTTATCCCTAGATTGTATGATGTAGTTTTATCCCAAATATTGTGGATTTGAAGTAATATTCTGGTGTAGTTTTTCCCCCAAAATTTTATTTTAAACTATTGATATTCGGGCTTTTGTGTTACCCCTATAATTATGTGATTTTGTGATATTCGGGGCTGTGTGTTATCCCTAAATTTTTGTAAATTTGTAGTAAATATTCTGGCGGAAATGAATCCCATAATGTGTAAACTGTAGGATATTCTGGCTGTAGTGTTATCCCTAGATTGTATGGCTGTAGTGATTTTTCGGGGCTGTATGTTATCCCAAATATTGTATGGCGTATTAAATATTTGGCTGAAAGTTTTATCCCAATTTTGGGTTGGCTGTAGTGATATTCTGGCTGTAGTGTTATCCCTATATTGTGTGACTGTAGTGATATTCTGGCTGTAGTGTTATCCCTATATTATGTGACTGTAGTGATATTCTGACTGTAGTGTTAATCCCTAGATTGTGTGTCTCTAGTGATATGACTGCACTGTGGTTATGGCTTTTGTTTTACCCTTTGATTGTATGATTGTAGTGTTTTTGGGCTGTGTTTTTAAACCCGTGGGATTTATGACTGTATAAAATTTTCTGGCTGTAGTGTTACCCCTAGATTGTTGACTGTATTTGTTATCCCAAAATTGAAATGCCCTGTAGTGTTATCCCTATATTGTATGATAGTGTTTTATTCTGGCTTTTAGTTTTAAATCCCTATATTGTATGACTGTAGTGATATTCTGGCTGTAGTGTTATCCCTAGATTGTATGACTGTAGTGATATTCTGGCTGTAGTGTTATCCCTAGATTGTATGACTGTAGTGATATTCTGGCTGTAGTGTTATCCCTAGATTGTATGACTGTAGTGATATTCTGGCTGTAGTGTTATCCTTGGGATTGAAGACTTTTTGATTTTCTGGCTTTTTAGTGTTACCCTTAGTTTTGTATGGCTGTAGTGATATTCTGGCTGTAGTGTTACCCTTTTGATTGTATTACGTAGTGTTACCCCAAAATATTGAAACACTGTAGTAATATTCTGGTTTGTAGTGTTACCCCTATATTGTACGCTGTATGATTTAGGCTGTGTGTTACCCCTAAATTGGGTAAACTTAGTAAATATTCTGGCTGTAGTGTTTCCCCTATATTGTTTTGGACTGAATAAAATTTTCTGGCTGTAGTGTTTTCCCCAAATATTGTATGATGTAATGATTTCTGGCTTTTTGTTTTTATCCCAATATTTTTGGGGACGTAGTGAAAATTCTGGCTGAAAGTTTTTACCCCTATATTGTATGATGTAGTGATTTTCGGCCCTTGTAGGTTATCCCTATATTGTATAAACCTGTGGGTGATATTCGGGCTGTAGTTTTTTCCCCCAAAATTTTGTGTAAATGCAGTGATATTCTGGTTTTTTAGGTTACCCCCTTATTGTAAAAACTGTAGTGTTTTACCCTATATTGAAATGACTGTAGTGATTTTCTGGCTGTAGTGTTCCCAAATTTGTATGACTGTAGGGGATATTCGGGTTTTTGTAGTGTTTTTCCTATTTTGTAGGGCTGTAGTGATTTTCTGGCTTTAGTTTTTAATCCCCAAAATTGTGTGCTGTAGGTTTTTCCCGGGCTGTAGTGTTATCCCTAATTGGGGTGTATGTGTGAACTCGGGGTTTTGTGTTAACCCTATATTGTATGACTGTAGTGTTATCCCTATATTGTATGACTGTAGTGATATTCTGGCTGTAGTGTTATCCCAATATTGTATGACTGTAGTGTTATCCCTATATTGTGCATTGTACATAAAATTTTGTAAAATACAATGCTTTGGGGTGTAAAACCCAAATTGCCCCCTTGGGGGGGACTCAAAAGAAAAAAAAAAAAAAAAAAATAAAGTTTTAAAGTGTAAAATAAATAAAAGTTAAAATCACCCCCCTTTTGCCATTTTACAAATAAAAAAAAAATAAAGTCCAATCTATTAAAATAACATGATTTATCCGGGTACACTGAACCCGTTAGAAAAAAAAAAAAAATTTCCCGGGCCGGAAAAATTTGGTTTTTTTTGTCATTTGACATCCCCAAAAAATTTGGAAAAAAATTTTCCCAAAAAATCGCATGTATTCAAACGGGGTACCCAATTAAAAAGTACATTTAAAGCCCACAAAAAATGCCGCCTCACTCAACCCCAAAAGGTGTTAGAACAAAAAAGTTTTGGTTCAAAAAAAGGGGCCCCGCGGCAAAAATGTGAAAAATTTTTTTTTTTTTACGGTCCCAAAACCTTATATGTTTGGAAATTTCCGGAATTCGCAGGGAACTTTTAGAATACAAAAAAACCCATGACTTATACTGGATTGAATGTCCTAAAAGAAAAATTTCCCGCAAAAAATGGGCAAGTAAATTTTTTTCACATTTTCCCCCCACTTAGAATTTTTTTTGCATTTCCCCCAGTATATTTTTTGGTACGACGAATAAACACCATTAAAAATCATCTTAAACCCGCAAAATAAAAGCCCTCATATGCCCAAAGTAGGTGGAAAAATAAAATGTATGGCTCTGGGAAGGGGGGGGACAAAAAAACGAATGGGGAGGAAAAAAGGGCTCGTCAAAGGGGGTTAAAAAAAGCGGGAAGAGATTTTCCGTGACACTTTTCTTGTTTTTCAAGGAGAAGATAAAAATACCTTTTGGGTGAGAAATCCCTGATGCAACGTTTTCCCTTTTCCAAAGGGATTTCACTGGAGTTAGATAGGGCCCGTTTTTCTGACCATGGCCTGGAGGGACAAATTTCCCACAGGGGGTGCCCTTTGGCAAAAAAACCTGCCCCCCCATGGATTGCTTTTTGTCTGAGATTTACCTGAAAAGGGCCCAATTTATTTGAAACAGAACAAAAGCTTACAGTACAGTTTTGGGTAGGCCCATCATACAGAACGAAAGCTACAGTACAGTTTTTGGTAGGTCCCCCAAAACAAAAACAAAAGCTTACATACAGTTTTGGGTAGGCCCCACCCACACAAAACAAAAGTTTACAGTAAAGTTTTTTGGTAGGTCCACAAACAAAACCCAAAAGCTTCAGACAGTTTTTGGTAGGTCCACACACAGAACAAAAGCTTACGGGACGGGGTTTTGGGTGGGCCACACACAAAACGAAACTTACAGACGGGTTGCTAGGCCCATCACACAGAAAAAAAGCTTACAGAAACAGGGGTTGGTAGGCCCATCACACAGAACGAAAGCTTACAGTACAGTGTTGGGGGGCCCATCACACAGAACGAAAAGCTTACAGTACAGTGTTGGTGGGTCCATCACACAAAAACGAAAGCTTACAGTACAGTTTTTGGTGGGTCCATCACACAGAACGAAAGTTTCCAGTACAGTGTTGGTGGGTCCTTCAAAACAGAACGAAAGCTTACGTACAGTGTTGCTAGGCCCCATCACACAGAACGAAAGCTTACGGGGGTTTAAACAGTGTTGCTAGGCCCCATCACACAAACAAAAAGCTTACATACAGGGGTTGGGTTAGGCCCAAACACACAAAACGAAACTAAGTACAGTTTTGTGGGCCCCAATCACACAAACGAAAGCTTACAGTACAGTGTTGGTAGGCCCCATCATACAAACGAAAGTTTTCGGGTACAGTTTTGGGTGGGCCCAATCACACAAACGAAGGGCTTACAGTACATTTTGGGTAGGTCCATCACACGAACGAAAGCTTCAGTAAGGTTGGTATGTCCATCACACAGAAAAAAAGCTTACGTACATTTTGGAAGGTCCTCAACAAAACGAAAGTTTACGGGTACTTTTTTGGTGGGCCCATCACACAAACAAAAGTTTACGGGTAAAAGTGTTGGTAGGCCCATACACAGAACAAAAGTTTACGAAACAGTGTTGGTATGTCCATCACACAGAACAAAAGCTTACAGAAACAGTGTTGGTAGGTCCACACACAGAAAAAAAGCTTAAACGGGAAACAGTTTTGGTATTCCTCACACAAAACGAAAGCTTACAGTACATTTTTTGGTAGGTCCTTCACACAAACGAAATTTTTTCAGTACAGTTTTGGAAAGGCCCCATCACACGAACAAAAATTTAACAGTACATTTTGGCAAACCATCACCCAAAACGAAAGCTTACAGTACAGTTTCCCTGGGCCCCATCACACAGAACGAAAGCTTACAGTACAGGTTGCTGGGCCCACACACAGAACAAAGCTTACAGTACAGTGTTCAGGTCCATACCAGAACGAAAGCTTACAGTACAGTGTTCGGGGCCCAATCACACAAAAAACGAAAGCTTACAGTACAGTTTTTGCAAAGGCCCCCATAAAACAAAACAAAGGGTTTACAGTACAGTTTTTTCTGGGTCCACACACAGAACGAAAGCTTACATTTAACAGTTTTGGGTAGGTCCCTCATACGAACGAAAGTTTTACATACATGTTGGTGGGCCCCTTCACACAAAAACGAAAGTTTACAGTAAAAAGGTTGGTAGGCCCATCACAAAAAAAGAACAAAAAGTTTTAACAGTACAGTTTTTGGGGGTCCATCACACAAAACCCCAAAGCTTACAGTCCCGGTTTTTGGTAGTCCATCAAACAGAACAAACTTACAGTACATTTTGGGGAAGGCCCCATCACACAGAACAAAGTTTTACATTTCAGTGTTGCTAGGCCATCACACAGAACGAAAGTTTACAGAAACATTTTTTCAGGCCCATCACACAAAACAAAGTTTAAAGTACAGTTTTTGCTAGGTCCATCAAAACAGAACGAAAGCTTACATACAGTTGTGGGCCATCACAAAACGAAAGCTTCATACAGTTTTGGTGGGTCCATCACACAGAACAAAAGGCTTACAGAACATTTGTTGGTGGGTCCATCCCCACAGAACAAAGCTTACAGTAAGGTTGGTATCCATAAACCCCGAACAAAAAGCTTACAAAACAAGTTTTGGAATGTCCACACACAGAACGAAAGTTTACAGAAACAGGGGTTGGTAGGGTCCATTTTACAGAACGAAAGTTTAAACAGTACAGGGGTTTACCCATCACACAGAACAAAAAGCTTACAGTACGGGGTTTTGGGTGGGTCCATCACACAGAACGAAAGCTACTTACGGGTTTTGGGTAGGTCCATCACACAGAAAAAAAGTTTACAGACAGTGTTGGAGGTCCATCACACAGAACAAAGCTTACAGTACAGTTTTTTTGCTAGGCCCATCACACAGAACAAAAGTTTACAGTACAGTGTTGCTGGGTCCATCACACAAAACGAAAGCTTACATACAGTGTTGCTGGGCCACACACGAACGAAATTTACAGTACAGTGTTGCAAGGTCCTCACACAGAACGAAAGCTTACGTACATTTTGCTGGGTCCATCACACAGAACAAAGCTTACAGTACAGTTTTTGCTAGGTCCATCCACAAAAAGAAAGCTTACATACAGTTTTGGTAGGCCCAAAAAATCAAAACCGAACGAAATTTACATACGGGTTTTTGCTGGGGTCCCTCATACAAACAAAAGCTTACATACAGTTTTGGTGGGTCCATCACCAGAACAAAGCTTACAGTACAGTTTGGTGGGTCCATCACACAGAACAAAGCTTACAGTAAAAAGTGTTGGTGGGGTCCATCCACAAAACGAAGCTTACAGTACAGTGTTGGTAGGGCCATCACACGAACGAAAGCTTACATTACAGTTTTTGGAGGCCCAGCATAAGAACGAAAGCTTCAGAAACAGTTTTTGGAAAGGTCCATCATACAGAACAAAAGCTTACGTACAGTGTTGGTAGGTCCATCACACAGAACGAAAGCTTACAGTACAGGGGTTTGTGGGGCCCCATCATACAGAACAAAAGCTTACAGACAGTGTTGGTAGGTCCATCATACAGAACAAAAGCTTACAGAAAAACAGGGGTTGGGAAAGGTCCATCTTACAGAACAAAGCTTACAGTACAGTGTTGGTGGGTCCATAAACCCAAAACAAAGGGTTACAGTACAGGGGTTGCTGGGTCCATCATTCATGCTTAAAACAGATTTAAACATCACACAGGTTTTCTTATTTACTATATTTTTCCCCAATAAAAGGGCGACCCTATGAATTCGAATGCGAAATTTTTTTTTTTATTTGGGCCCCCCCCAACACTCCCAGTTTTTAAATAGATATAAAAAGGGGGAAAGAAATGCCAGTATGAAGTTTTTTTGGCGCATTACATATACCCAAATTTCGCCAAACTTTGTATGTGCATGGAGTGTAATGCCCCAAATTTGGCACATTAAGCTCTATGAATGCCCAAAAATCTGTCGAATTCTCACTCTTCATATTATTTAAAACTGGGGGTTTTTGGGCGCAAAAAAAAAAAAAAAAAAGCTTGAATTCATCATGTCCCCTAAATTTTTTAAAAGCTTAGATGTGACGACCACCAAATGTTTCTGCTTGCTTTAATTCCTGTCGCTAAGAATTCATAGATTTAGGGTCACTTTATAAAAAACTTCTCGGTCTAATCTTTCTTTATTGGCCCATACACCAATCAGAGCCCCCTTTCATTATATGTGCTCTGAAAAAAAAAAAGGGAGTCTGATTGGTGCATGGGAACAAAGTGAGTTTTAGCCTAGACAGTTTTTTACATGTGGTCCTTAGGGGTACATTTTCGGGCGTTTTTCGGCGCTTTTAAAATGCAAATACGATCGTAAGTTAGCAGGGGGACATAGCCACGATCGTTCATGCGCCCCAAGACTACAACGAACAAAGCCTGGCTCCACAGGGTTTCTTTCTTTGTTCGCTTTTGGCGCTTTTAGTTTTCTCGCCGTGTTCCCATACAATAAGTTGTATGGCAACGTAAAGAAATGGATGCGACCATGGTTTTTTTCAAACGCATTCTGCATCGGGAAAAAAAATTGTCAATTTCAGCTGTTTTTTGTTCAATGCAGTGTTGCCCTACCTTAGACTTCAGGAAAGTACAAAGGGACACAATGATTTCAGGAGTGCCAGGTCCCCTGTCTTGTAACTACTGATAGGGTCATAGAGCACAGGGCCTCACCCCCCTACACTCCCACACCCTCGTGATTTCACAAAGTAAAAAAAAAAGGGAAAAAAACATGGTCCCAAACCTGGTGCTAATAAGAGCAAATCCCTTACTCAAAGTGTAATCCATGCAGATCTCCAGAATTTTACTGATTATCACCAGACGATACACACAAAATTTTTAGGTTTTTTAAGTGTTGGAGCCTTTTTCGCAAATGACTGGTGAAACCATTTGCAATAAAATATCCTCACAAATTTGTGAATCAGCTCAAAACTAGACCTTATATGCAGTTAACAATTAGATTGATCCATTTCTTGATGAGACTGTTTGGGAACGTTGAGGTATGATTCAACCTATTTTGCGGCGATGCTGGAAAAACTTACTGGCAGTATTTGTTTCCGGAGTAAATCACACCCAAAAAAAAAAAAAAAGAGGGAAAGGTTTGCACCTCTACTGGGTTTTGGACCTCCTGGTTTTGGCTTGTGAACACTGATGCTGTATACTAACCAGATTAAACAAATTTGGATAGGGGCCAAGAACAGGGGATGGATTACTGCAGAAATAGGCACATTTTCTACCCAGACCTCTTCAAGTTTGTAAGAACTTAGGGTAACAAGTATGAACTCGAATTGGGCTTTTTTTGTTTCTTGCGCCCCAAAACCTTCAAATAGTATAGAGGAGGGAGAATAGACAGTATGTATGAAATGTTTGACAATTAAAATG
>JAODAL010079063.1:0-12699 GCA_025379985.1 Phyllomedusa bahiana | reverse complement strand
TCCCTTTTTTTAGTCACGAGATGAATGCCCAGAGGGCCCGAAAACATCATCGCCCGCGGCCTCACAGACAGATCCAGGCACCGCTCCACCGCCTGGTATCGGAGCGCGGTGGAGTCTCTCCAAGTCGACAGACTCGTGTGTGATGAGCTGGACTCCTCAACAGCAGAAGAGAGTCCAGGCTGTAACGTAAGACCCCGGAGGGAAGAGGCCAAGAGGAAATTTGCCCTTACGGTGAGGGCCGACTACAGCTTGTTATATAGAAGGTCATAGATGGGAACAGTTACCCCCCGGGAACGTTACATCTCCCCTCAATTACTAGAATAACTTCCAAGGACGTCATCAGCAACACAAAGCAAAGCCACGGTTAACGGGGGGGGGGGCGGCTCAACAACAAAGATGGCGTCCGCTGGGAGAGCCGGTGACTCTCTACTCATCGGTGTTATTACTACACTGCCAGAAGGAGAGGACTGCTCTAACCAAAGCCCTGGGGCTATTAATGGGGGGCTCCCACCTGGCTATGGGATAGGTCATCATAGTGGGACCTGCAGCTATCTAGGGATATCTACAACAAAGGATCCAAATAGAACCTTTGACGCATTTGTGAACCAGGCTGTAACCCTAACCCTCTACTAACCCTAAACCCACTAACCCTCTACTAACCCAAAACCCACTAACCCTAACCCTTACGAACCCCAAAACCCACTAACCCAACCCCACTAACCCTCTTATAATCTAAACCCACTAACCCTCCCCCTTTCAACAAAACCCCTAAACCCAAACCAAAACCCCAAAACCCTTACTAACCAAACCCCCACAAACCCCTAACCTTCTTAACCAAAACCCCACAAACCCTAACCCTTCAAACAAAACCCCTCCTAAACCCCACAAAACCCCAAAAACCCATAACCCAAACCCTTTAAAACCTAAACCCCTAACCCTCCCCTTACTAACCTAACCCACTAACCCTAACCCTCTATCTAACCTAACCCTAACCCTAACCCTATTTAACCTATAACCCCACCTAACCCTTACAAAACTCTAAACCCACTAACCCAACCCTTACTAACCCAAAACCCCACTAACCTAACCTTTTAAAATTTTAACCACTAAACCCTCTACTAACTCTAAACCCACTAACCCTAACCCCACTAACCCTAACCCTCTACTAACTCTAAACCCACTAACCCTAACCCTCTACTAACTCTAAACCCACTAACCCTAACCCTCTACTAACCCTAAACCCACTAACCCTAACCCTCTACTAACCCTAAACCCACTAACCCTAACCCTCTACTAACCCTAAACCCACTAACCCTAACCCTCTACTAACCCTAAACCCACTAACCCTAACCCTTTAGTTAAACCAAACCTAACCTTTCTACTCCCACTAACCCTAACCCAATAACTTTAAACTCACTAACCTAACTAAACCTAACCCTCTACTAACCCTTTAGTAAACCTAAAACCACTTAGCTCTCTGCTAACCCTAACCCCATAACTTTAAACTCACTAACCTAACTAAACCTAACCCTCTACTAACCCTTTAATAAACCTAAAACCACTTTGCTCTCTGCTAACCTTAACCTCAATAAACTTAACCCATACCTCCTAACCTAATCCCCCCTTTTCATAAACCAAAAAACATTGTCCTTATAACCCTAACCTTCTATTTTCCCTAACCCTTAATCCTATGACTAACTCTAACCCATAGCCCTCTACTAACCCTAATGCCATGAACCCTAACCTTCTACGTTCCCTAACGCCACTAACCTTAACCATTAATCCTATGACTAGGGCTAACCCATAGCCTTCTATTATTCCTAACGCCATTAACCCTAATGCCATTAACCCTAACCTTCTACTAACCCTAACCCTCAAGTCTCACCCTCTACCACCCCTGACCTATAACCCTCTACTAACCCAAACCCTTAACCCTAACCACACTGATCCTACGTCCGATTTTGAATGCAGCTTTGGATGTGACTGGAGCAAACACTATGATTCCAATCCAGTTCAGCAGGAGCAGAGCATCCCCTCCATCTGGGCTCATAAAGCCAATCAACCCCATGTCCTCCGGAGGATCACCGCCCGCTATTAGGAAGGTGACGTCATCTTCGGCGGGCTCCGTCTGCACCACTGGATGGATGCACGTGAAGCTGGCAGCACCCCCGGGCACCGGGCACAATGCAGCAGCTTTGCATGAATCTTTAATGCGGCGTCTCCGGAGCCGGGTAACACTACAATTACATTATCCGTAATCTATGGCGTCTCCCACATCAAGGAGATTACAGCCCGGAGCGGCCAATCCATTAGGGCAGGTTCAGGTAATTGCCATCTGTTGGAGGAGCCCTATGTGGCGGCGCCCGCCCTGGGCATGCTGGGCTCTCTAGTCCTCCATTGGTCGGAGCGACGTGTTAGACGGTAATTGTGTTGTATTTTCTCGGTACATTTTCTGCTCGCTGTGAGCGCACCTGCCGTGTAATTAGCAGCCTGAATAATTAATATAATCCGCCGCCGCGCTGGCAGGGAAAAGTCCAGCCGCCCCGCCTGGACTGGGTAACACAGTCACTATGACATGAGATAAAGGGGGTGTCTCCTTTCGGGGTCGCGTTTTTATGTTAAAGATTTTGCAAAAACAAGGCATTTTGCAATATGGTCCTTAACAGTGTTCCTATTCCTAATACCCCCTTTTTATGGGCTGCATAGCCCCTCAGGCACTTTAGCTCGACCGGGCCTTTCCGATAGGCTGCAGCAGGGTTTCTATAGCTACAGAAGTTGATCTCTCCCGAAGCTGTCACTGGGGTATAGCTAAAGACCCTTTCTTTCCTGATAGCTGCCAGCGGGGTTTGCTATAGCTACAGACCTGTCCATCTCTCCTGATAGGTGCCAGCTTGGTTGCTATAGTACGACCGTTATTTTCCCCTGAAGGCTGCACCCTTTTATAGCTACGACCTTTTTAACTCCCCTGATGGCGCCCCCATTTCCTATGTACGACCGCCCATCTCCCTGTAGGTCCCAGCACTTCCATAGCTACAGCCCCGTTCACTCCCTGATGGGGCTCCCAGCGTTTTCTATAGCTCGCCCTTTTTCGATCTCTCCCTTTAAATTATAAGGAACATTAGCCGGGACGCCTCCAGTCGGTAACATATAATCCTCGGCCTCGTCTATTTCGGTCCCAGAAAGGCCCCTGTGGCCTCGGAGGCAGAAGCGTGGGGTTACAGGGGTGCGGGGGCCGTCCGGCCTTGCGGGGGGTTCCTTAACGCATGTGTAAACAAGGACGGGGGGGAGAGCCAGTGCTCAAGGCTGCCGGCCGCCGCAGGGTATAGCACGCCTACGGCTGCGTCCGCTGCTGGGGCTGGAATCTCAGTGCAACAGAAACCAAGCCTGGGTTTTTTTTTTTGTTTTTTTTTTTTTTTTTTATGTCCCCAATTTCCCCCCCCGGGTCCCCCAATCCCCAAAACCCCCCGAACGATAAAACCCAGGAGCCGACTAAGGCTAGGGAGGCAGCGTTTCCCCCGGGGCGGGGAAAATTCACTAAGGGGTGTTTTAGAATTTTTTAAAAGGGGGTTTGCAATCAATATGATACAATGATGGATAGGGCCCGGATGTGACATGGGCGGGGCCATCTCTATGGGCCCAAAAATATCATGGGAACGGGCCCCTGAAATGCGGCTCGAAAGAAAAACGTCAGGTTTTTCGTATTTCCTTTGTTTATAGGAGTACAGAGCCCCCTGAAACCCCAAACAGAGCCCCTAGTAACCATCGAGCCTTGTACCAAACAGAGCCCCTGGGAACAATCGAGCCCATAGACCAATCAGACCCCCTTGGACCAATCAGAGCCCATAGCCACCATCGGCCTAGCCACCAATCAGAGCCCCTAGAAATAAATCAGAGCCCATGCACCAAACGGCCCCTGCAAAAAATCGAGTTCCAATAACGACTCATAAATTCAGCCCTAGGGAAAAAATTTAGGCCCATACCCCATTTAGGCCCCTAGCCAATCAGGCCCCCTAGCCCCAATCAGAGCCCATAGCCCAATCAGAGCCATAGGACCAATCACGATAGCAACCAATCAGAGCCCATAGCAACTAATCAGAGCCATAGCAAATTTAATCGAGCCCTAGAAAATAATCAGAGCCATAGCAACCAAATTCAGAGCCCATAGAAACCCAATCAGAGCCCATAGCCACCAATCAGAGCCATACCCACCAATCAGACCATAGCAACCAATCAGAGATAGCAACCCATAGCTTTAGCAAAATCAGAGCTCAAAACAATTTGAACCCTTTCCCCCCTCGGACCCCCCCTCCGTTTAGCAACCTAAACCCCTTGCGTTCGGCCCTAAATGTCAGATCCCCCCACCCTATCGGCCCTTGAAACTATCAGAGCTCCTAGCACTAATGCCCTAGCCCCAATCGGCCCTAGCCGAGCCTGCCCCTCGAGCCTCTGTGTTCCCAGACCCTGCACCTCGAGCCCCCCACTCGTGCCTGCACCTCCCCCTGCTCTTCGACGCCCTCCCCCTGCTATGCAAACTCAGGCTAAAAACCCTTACCTTTTTCCCGAAACGTCTCCCGCCCACCCCCTCTCTTAGTCTCCCGCACCGCCCCCCCTGTCTCTCCCGCACCGCCCCCCCCCTCTGTCTCCCGCCGTCCCCTTCGTCGTCCCCCGCCCCCTCCCCCCTCTCTTTTCACCCGCTCCGCCCCTCCCCCCTCTCGTAACCTTCCGGCACCTCCCTGCCCCTCTCTCTCCGCACCGTCCCCCTCGTCGTCTCCCGCCCCGTTCCCCCTCTCGTCTCCCGCACCGTCCCCTCTCGTCTCCGCACCGTCCCCCCTCTCGTCTCCCGCACCGCCCCTCATCGTCTCCCGCCCCCGCCCCCCTCTTCGTCTCCCGCACCGCCCCCCCTCATCGTTTGCACCGTCCCCCTGGTCTCACCGCCCCCCCCTCTCGTCTCCCGCCGCCCCACTCTCGTCTCCGCACCGCCCCCCCCCTCTTTGCTCCCCCTGGCTCCCGACCGCCCCCCTCTCGGTCCCCCGCACCCCCCCCCTCATGTCTCCAGCCCGTCCCCCCTCTTCGTCTCCGCACGCCCCCTCTCGTCTCCCGCACGCCCCCTCAACGTCTCCCCCTCCTCCTCATGTCCCAGCCCCGCCCCCCTCTTCGTCTCCAGCACCGTCCCCCCTTCGTCTCCCCACGCCCCCCTCATCGTCTCCCCACGCCCTCGTCTCCGCCGTCCCCCCTCATCGTCTCCAGCACCGTCCCCTCGTGGGCTCCGCACCGCCCCCTCGTCGTCTCCGCACCGCCCCCCTCTCGTTCCGCACCGGCCCCCCTCGTCGTCTCCCGCACCGCCCCCCCCTCGTCGTCTCCCGCACCGTCCCCCCTCCTCGTCTCCAGCACCGCCCCCCCCTCATCGTCTCCCGCACCGCCCCCCCTCCTCGTCTCCCGCACCGCCCCCCCTCATCGTCTCCAGCACCGTCCCCCCTCATCGTCTCCCGCACCGTCCCCCCATCGTCTCCCGCACCGTCCCCCCCTCAGCCCCCCCCCTATCGTTCCCCGGCACCGCCCCCCCTCTCGTCTACCGAACCGCCCCCCCTCCTCGTCTCCCGCACCGCCCCCTCTCGTTCTCCCGCACCGCCCCCCTCATCGTCTCCCCACCTCCCCCCTCGTCGTTCCTCCCCGTCCCCCCTCATCGTTCCCCTCACGTCCCCTCGTCGTCTCCCGCACCGTCCCCCCTCGTCGTCTCCCGCACCGTCCCCCCTCGTCGTCTCCCGCACCGTCCCCCCTCGTCGTCTCCCGCACCGCCCCCCCTCGTCGTCTCCCGCACCGCCCCCCTCGTCGTCTCCCGCACCGCCCCCCCCTCATCGTCTCCCGCACCGCCCCCCCTCATCGTCTCCCGCACCGTCCCCCCTCGTCGTCTCCCGCACCGTCCCCCCTCGTCGTCTCCCGCACCGTCCCCCCTCGTCGTCTCCCGCACCGTCCCCCCTCAGCGTCTCCAGCACCGCCCCCCTCTCGTCTCCCGCCCCGGGCCCCCCCCCTATCGTCTCCCGCCCGCCCCCCCTCATAGTTCCGCACCGTCCCCCTCGTCGTCCCCCAGCACGTCCCCCTCGTCGTCTCCCTCACCGTCCCCGCTCGTCGTCTCCCTCACCGCCCCCGCTCGTCGTCTCCCGCACCGCCCCCCCTCGTCGTCTCCAGCACCGCCCCCCCTCGTCGTCTCCCGCACCGTCCCCCTCGTGTCTCCGCACGCCCCCCGCCTCCATCGCTCGTCTCCCGCACCGTCCCCCTCTCGTCTCCCGCACCGTCCCCCCTCGTCGTCTCCCCCCACCGCCCCCCCCTCGTCGTCTCCCGCCCCGCCCCCATCGTCTCCCGCACCGCCCCCCTCATCGTCTCCCGCACCGCCCCCCCTCATAGTCTCCCGCACCGTCCCCCCATCGTCTCCCGCACCGCCCCCCCTCATCGTCTCCGCACCGCCCCCCTCATGTCTCCCGCACCGCCCCCCCTCATAGTCTCCCGCACCGTCCCCCCTCCCCCCTCATCGTCTCCCGCACCGCCCCCCCTCATCGTCTCCCGCACCGTCCCCCCATCGTCTCCCGCACCGCCCCCCCCCATCATCTCCCGCACCATCCCCCCTCCTCGTCTCCAGCACCGTCCCGTCCCCCTCATCGTCTCCCGCACCGTCCCCCCTCATCGTCTCCAGCACCGCCCCCCCTCCTCGTCTCCAGCACCGTCCCCCCTCATCGTCTCCAGCACCGTCCCCCCTCATCGTCTCCCGCACCGCCCCCCCTCATCGTCTCCCGCACCGTCCCCCCTCATCGTCTCCCGCACCGTCCCCCCTCGTCGTCTCCCGCACCGCCCCCCCCCTCATCGTCTCCCGCACCGTCCCCCCTCATCGTCTCCCGCACCGTGCCCCCGTCGTCGTCTCCCGCACCCCCCCCCCCTCATCGTCACCCCCATCATCTTCCCGCATTTACCTGGTTTTGCCGCCTCGCATTTTCCATCGCTGTTTTCTTTGAATCCGTGAATGCAGGGGCCGCACTTGGTGGAGTCGGGGGGGCAGACCTCTCTCTTGTGTAGAGGGCAGTCTATGCTGTTGAGGCAGAGAGAAGCTGAAATACACAAATGGAAGAAACCGTGAGATTAGAGCGTAACTCCCCCCCCCCCCCCCCCCCCCCCCCCGGACATTTCACCTGCTCGTCCCCAGAAGTCACTGACACAAGGTCACAAACTGGTTTTCCCCAACACACCATGAGGCTTCCCTTTAAATACAGGTCTTTACATGGTGCCAGGTTAGTCCGGGCTGTAGCGAGCCCCCTATATACCTGCGGGCCCTCATACAGGGAGCCGGGCTGTAGCGAGCCCCTATATACCTGCGGGCCCTCATACAGTGAGCCGGGCTGTAGCGAGCCCCTATATACCCGCGGGCCCTCAACAGGGAGCAGGCTGTAGCGAGGCCCCTATATTACCGCGGGCCCTCATACAATGAGCCGGGCTGTAGCGAGACCCCTATATACCTGCGGGCCCTCATCCTGTTTGCCGGGCTGTTGCGAGCCCCTATATACCCCCGGGCCCTCACACAGGGAGCCTGGCTGTAGCGAGCCCCTATATACCCGCGGGCCCTCATACAATGAGCCGGGCTGTAGCGAGCCCCTATATACCCGCGGGCCCTCATACAGGGAGCCGGGCTGTAGCGAGCCCCTATATACCTGCGGGCCCTCATACAGGGAGCCGGGCTGTAGCGAGACCCCTATATACCCGCGGGCCCTCATACAGGGAGCCGGGCTGTAGCGAGCCCCTATATACCTGCGGGCCCATATACAGGGAGCGGGCTTGTAGCGAGACCCCTATATACCCGCGGGCCCTCATACAGGGAGCCGGGCTGTAGCGAGACCCCTATATACCCGCGGGCCCTCATACAGGGAGCCGGGCTGTAGCGAGCCCCTATATACCCGCGGGCCCTCATACAGGGAGCCGGGCTGTAGCGAGCCCCTATATACCCACGGGCCCTCACACAGGGAGCCAGGCTGTAGCGAGCCCCTATATACCCGCGGGCCCTCATACAATGAGCCGGGCTGTAGCGAGACCCCTATATACCTGCGGGCCCTCACACAGGGAGCCGGGCTTGTAGCGAGCCCTCCTATTACGCTGCGGGCCCTCTACAGGGAACGGGCTGTAGCGAGACCCATAAATTACCCGCGGGCCCTCATAAGGGAGCCGGGCTGTAGCGAGGCCCCTATTTATACCTCAACGGCCCTCCACAGGGAGCACAGGCTGTAGCGAAGACTCATATACCCGGCGGCCCTCATACAGTGAGCCGGCTTGTAGCGGCCCTATATACCCACGGGCCCTCACACTAGGGAGAATGGCTGTTGCGGCCCTAATACCCGCTGGCCCTCATACAATGAGACACGGGCTGGTAGCGGACCCTATATACCTGCGGGGCCCCCTACAGAGGCCGGGCTGTAGCGAGCCCCCTATAACCCGGGGCCCCCCATACAGGGAGCCGGGCTGTAGCGAGACCCCCTATTACCCCGGGCCCCATACGGGGGCCGGGCTGTACGAGCCCCCCCATAACCTGCGGGCCCTCAACGGAGCCGGGCTGTAGCAGACCCTATTACCCGCGGGCCATACAGGGGGCCGGGTTTTGCGGCCCCCTAATTTCCCGGGGCCCCCATACAGTGAGCCGGGCTGTAGCGAGCCCCCCAATACCTGCGGGCCCTCAACAGGGGGCTGGGGGTGTAGCGAGCCCAATACCTGCGGGCCCTCTACAGGGGGCGGGTTTTTAGCGAGACCCCTATTTTCCTGCGCCCCAAAAAAGGGGCTGGGTTGTAGCGAGACCCCTATTCCTGCGGGCCCCCATAAAAGGGGGCCGGGCTGTAGCGGCCCTATATACCCGCGGGCCCCCTACAGTGGCCGGGCTGTAGCGAGCCTCATATACCGCGGGCCCCCCATACAGGAGCCGGGCTGTACGAGCCCTATATACCCGGGGCCCCATACGGGAGCCGGGCGGGGCGGCCCCTATAACCCGCGGGGGCCCTAATACAGGGAGCCGGGCTGTAGCGGCCCCCAAAATACCTCGGGCCCCCAACAGGGAGCCGGGCTGTAGCGAGCCCCCAAAAACCCGGGGCCCTCATACAGGGGGCGGGCTGTGGACCCCCATTAAACCCGCGGGGCCCCCATACAGGGAGCCGGGCGTGCGAGCCCCTTTTTACCCGCGGTCCCCATACAGGGAGCGGCTGTTTTTGCGAGCCCCTATATACTGCGGGGGCCTCATCAATGAGCCGGGCGTGCAGCCCCCATAACCTGCGGCCTCATACAATGGCCGGGGGTGTGCGAGAAACCCCCATATACCTGCGGGCCCTCATACAGGGAGCCGGGCTCAGATGCTGGTTCTGGCTCGCTCCCTTCCTGACGCCATTTTTCCTCCCACGCCTGCGGCAATCGTTCGCTCTATGCAATCAAAAAAAATTGCCCCCTGCTCCGGGCCCAAAAAAAAAACTGTCTCCTTTGGGGGATGGCTTCATCAGCACGGGCCGCCTACTGCAGCGCCGACACGGGGAGGTTAATCATACTCCCGCCCGCGTGTCACACAGTGCCGAAAAATACTGCAGACTGACCGACGCCGACACTTGGGGGGGCAGGATAATGACGCCGACACTTGGGGGGTATGGATAATGACACTGACACTTGGGGGCAGGATAACGACACTTGGGGGGCAGGATAATGATGCTGACACTTGGGGGCAGGATAATGACACTGACACTTGGGGGCAGGATAATGACGCTGACACTTGGGGGCAGGATAATGACGCTGACACTTGGGGGGCAGGATAATGACGCTGACACTTGGGGGGGCAGGATAATGACGCTGACACTTGGGGGCAGGATAATGACGATGACCCTTGGGGGGCAGGATAATGACGCTGACACTTGGGGGGCAGGATAATGACGCTGACACTTGGGGGGCAGCATAATGACGCTGACACTTGGGGGCAGGATAATGACGCAGACCTTGGGGCAGGATAATGACATGACACTTTGGGGGGAGGATAATGACGCTGACACTTGGGGGGCAGGATAATGACGCTGACACTTGGGGGGCAGGATAATGACGCAGACACTGGGGGGCTTTCATTACACTTTCTCGTGCTGCCATCGCTCCCTCTCCTGTAATGTCGCACTGTGGCCACTAGGGTGCACACGGCGTCCAGGAATAGAGGATCATGTCCCCAAACCGACCGTATATGAAGAAAAGTGAATGTAAAGACTAAACTATGTAGAAAACCTCTTTCCTTGGAAACCTGATACAACTATGAGAATTTTCGTTCTATATTCTACCAACCCACATAGCCCGGCACCAAACCCCTCACCCGGGGCAGCGCCATCTGGAAATATAAGAGGGGGGGATGGGACGCCAGTGCCGCGCTGGTCCCAATTCTCCCTCTATGGCATATGATCGGCGGCGCCTCCTCCACACAGCGCCGCTGATCACTCACATCATCTATACAATGTAGCACAGACCTCTCCTGTCCTCACAGTTTGTTACAATGTATCAGTGCGGAGGTTACTTCGTTCACAGGACTTGATACAATGTTACCAAACCCTCAGCTGTGAAAAGTATTAGGTCTGACACCTCTATGAAAGCCAATATTTCTGGAAAAATAAGTTCTAAAATGTTTTTACTTTTTTATTTTATTTCGGCAGTCCTATGCAAATCAAAATAACATATTAGCTGTAATTGTGCAGAGATAAAACTCCTGAATGACCGGGCAGACTTAGCACACTTTACTGCAGCTGCTGCTTCTCTCTATATAGCCCTATTACAAAGAGTAGGTAATGACAGAATGATCGATCTATTGGTCTCTGAAAAGGGATAGATAAGATTAGACTAGAGCACAGGCTAATGACAAGAGCAATACGTGAAAGGATTGAATAAGCAGAGCAGACAAATCTCACTTTACTGCAGCAGTTACTGATCTCTATATAATCTCATACAAAAAGTAGGTAACGACAGAATGATCGCTCTATTGGTCTGTGAATAGGGATAGATTAGACTAGACCACAGGCTAATGACAAGAGCAATACGTGAAAGGATTGAATAAGCAGAGCGGACTAATCTCACTTTACTGCAGCAGTTACTGATCTCTATATAATCTCATACAAAAAGTAGGTAACGACAGAATGATCGCTCTATTGGTCTGTGAATAGGGATAGATTAGACTAGACCACAGGCCAATGACAAGAGCAATACGTAAAATGATAGAATCAGTAGAGCGGACGAATCTCACTTTACTGCAGTGGCTACTGATCTCTATGTAATCTCATTACAAAAAGTAGGTAATGACAGAAGGATCAATTTATTGTTCTCTGGACAGGGATAGATAAGATTAGACTAGACCACAGGCCAATGACAAGAGCAATACGTGAAAGGATAGAATCAGCAGAGCGGACTAATCTTACTTTACTGCAGCGGCTACTGATCTCTAAATAGTCTCATTACAAAGAGTAGGTAATGACAAAATGATCGCTCTATTGGTCTGTGAATAGGGATAGATTAGACTAGACCACAGGCCAATGACAAGAGCAATACGTGAAAGGATAGGATCAGCAGAGCGGACTAATCTCACTTTACTGCAGCGGCTACTTATCTCTATATAATCTCATTACAAAAAGTAGGTAATGACAGAATGATCGATCTATTGTTTACTGGACAGGTAAGATTAGACTAGACAACAGACCAAAGATGAGCAAAAGGTGAAAGAATACAATCAAAAGAGCAAACCAATCTCACTTTACTGCAGCGGCTACTGATCTCTATATAATCTCATTACAAAAAGTAGGTAATGAAAGAATGATCGCTCTATTGGTCTGTGAATAGGGATAGATTATACCAGACCAATACGTGAAAGGATAGAATCAGCAGAGCGGACTAATCTCACTTTACTGCAGCGGCTACTTATCTCTATATAATCTCATTACAAAAAGTAGGTAATGACAGAATGATCGATCTATTGGTCTGTGAATAGGGATATATTAGACCGATCCACAGGCCAATGACAAGAGCTATACGTGACAGGATAGAATCAGCAGAGCGGACTAATCTCCCTTTACTGCAGCGGCTGCTTATCTCTATATAATCTCATTACAAAAAGTAGGTAATGACAGAATGATCGATCTATTGTTCTCTGAACAGGGGCAAGTAAGATTAGACTAGACAACAGACGAAAGATGAGCAAAAGGTGAAAGAATACAATCAAAAGAGCGAACCAATCTCACTTTACAGCAGCTGCTGCTTATCTCTCTATAGTCTTATTACAAATGGTAGGTAATGACAGAATGATCGATCTATTGGTCTCTGAACATGGACAGGTAAGATTAGACTAGACAACAGACCAAAGATGAGCAAAAGGTGAAAGAATACAATCAAAAGAGCAAACTAATGACCTATTACCTATTACAAATGGTAGGTAATGACAGAATGATTGCTCTACTGTTCTCCAACCAAGCACCTCTTCGCTAAATTCAGCGACTGAGTGAGGAGCATTGAGGCAAGCAGGGGGTGTTATACGAGTAACACAAACCCACACGTGCTTCTATTGAGGGGGCTAAACGGCGAGAGGTAGGGGTGCGGCAACAAGGGCCGTAATAATGGGATTACGGGATTGGTGCGCACGGCTCTCATGGAAACCATTACCGTGGGCCCTGGGCCGCT
>JAODAL010079062.1:0-12699 GCA_025379985.1 Phyllomedusa bahiana | reverse complement strand
TGTATAAAAAAATCCCTTTTATTATAAATACATTACGATACGGTTTTTGATTTGGCGCACTACAGCTTTGTTCATTGAGGCCCCTTGCACTTTTAATGTGAATACAGCAATTTTGTGTACCCAGGTGAATTGAAAGGTCCCAAAAAATCCTTTTTACCCAAAATGTGGCTTCAAAAGGGGGCATTTCTCCATCACATTTTTAAATAGTGGTGAGAAGTAAAATTTTTTTAAAAATTTTTTGGGGTCATGTTGCTGTGAAAAAAAAGCTATAATCATGGTCCTTGGGAAAAAGAAGTGGCTTCTAAGTGGCTTTTCTCCCCCAAATTTTTTAACATGGTGAGAAGTCATTTTTAAATTTTTTGGGTCATGTGCTTTGAAATGCAGAAATACTACGATCCTATTAAAAAAAAAATGTTGTTTCTAACGGGACATTTGTTCTTCACAATTGTCCAAAGTGGCTCAGGGTCAGCTTTGTTTTTGGGGGGAATTTTGTGTGACATGCGCTATCTACGGCCTATTATAAAAAATGTGTTTCAAACAGACATTTGTTTTCCTTTGTCAAGAGTGGCTAAAGGGGATGGTGCTGTCGAAACAGGAATAGGTGGACACTTTTTAAGGGCACTATTGCAAAATGACTTGTTTTTGCAGATCTTTAACATAGCTATAAATCCTGTATTGAGACAACCTTTAATACAATTAAAAAAAGAGAAACAAAGACATGGGGGGATTCCATCCTTTTTTAAAAAATGTGTTTTCTAAAATTAAGTACAAAAAAAACTTGCATGTAAAAAAAAGCTGGAAAAAAAAATTCCTTGAATTGTAAAGGGAGGTACAGGAAAATTGCCCCGTGTAGGTTATTCAGAGGCTGGAGTATGGAGCACGGACAAGAAAAAAGTCAGAGGGGGGGGGGGGGCAATTTCCCCCGAGTTGAGTAAAATGAGAAAAAGAATGCCCCAAAAAAAAGGGGGCCGGGTGGAAAAGGAGGTTAACCACCAGTATTTCCCGTGAAGTAATTTGGGCCAAACTCATAGGGGGGCAAACGCTCCCAGGACAGGGCGTATATGTCCCGTGAAACTAAAATGGTGGTTGAAAATCCTTTTTCCCGCACTTTTTTTAAATTTGGGGTCTGCAGGTTTTGGGGTCTGCTGTGGCCCGGAAAAGGTATAGTCTATGTCCAGTGAAAATAAAATGGTGGTTGAAAGACTCCTTTTTCCAGCACTTTTTAATCTGGGGTCATGCAGGTTTGGGGCTCATGCTGTGGCCCAGGACAGGGATAGTCAATGTCCAGTGAAACTAAATTGGTGGTTGAAAGACTCCTTTTTCCGGGACTTTTTTATCTGGGGTCATGCAGGTTTGGGGCTCGTGCTGTGGCCCAGGACAGGGATAGTCAATGTCCAGTTCAACTAAAATGGTGGTTGAAAGACTCCATTTTCCGGGACTTTTTAAATGTGGGGGTCATGCAGGTTTGGGGCTCATGGTGTGGCCCAGGACAGTTCAAGTCAATGTCCAGTGAAACTAAAATGGTGGCTGAAAGACTCCTTTTTCCGGCACTTTTTAATCTGTGGGTCGTGCAGGTTTGGGGCTCATGCTGTTGCCCAGGACAGGGATAGTCAATGCCCAGTGAACTAAAGGGGTGGTTGAAAGACTCCTTTTTCCGGCACTTTTTAATCTGGGGTCATGCAAGTTTGGGGCTCATGCTGTGGCCCAGGACAGGTATAGTCAATGTCCAGTTCAACTAAAATGGTGGTTCAAATCATACTGCCTTCTGTCACTTTTTAATTTGTGGGTGATGCAGGTTTAAGGGTCTGCGTGGTACAAGACGGGATATGAATGGTCTGTGATTTTTTTTTCTTGGCTTTTTTTTACCTGTGTTTCCCTAAAAATTAGCAGTACCCATTTGACTGTTGGGGTTTTTAATTCCGGGCTTCTCCAGCTTTTTTGGGGTAAGAATAAAGGTTTGTTGTTGCCTCCCTAGATTTTTAAAATGGTCATCGACAAACTCCCCATCGCCCATCGACTATTTGTCGATGTGGTCGCTATCGCCATCGACCGTGTCGATGGCCAACGTAATCGTCCACACAAGTTGGGAACTAAAAATTTTTAAATAGAAAATTTAAAATTTTTTCAAAAAAATTTTAAAAACCAATTATTTTTAGGGCCCCCATTTCAGTTGAATGAAAATTGAGGGGGCCTGTATATTAAAACCCCCTAATACCCCATGTAAGAAATACACCCTTAAAATATTTTAAAACACCCTTTCTAAATCTGTTAACCCTTTTGGGGTTTTCACGAAAAATGGAAAGTGGTGTAAAATACTAAATTTTCCTTTTTTTTTGGGCCAATTTTCAATTTCAATCTATTATTCATGGAATTTAGTAAATGCAAATAGAAAACACAACTCAAATTAATTTTTCCCAAGCGCGTTTTTTCAGAAATATTTAATGTGGCCCTAGAAAGTTATTTGACTCAACCACGGGGCTCAAAATTGAAGGAGCACCAACGGAAATTTTGGCGCTATCATTCTTATGACTTTTGTATAGGCCAATCGGGTTTGCTGACCCTAAAGGTGCAAAAAACCTAAAAAACACCCATAAAAAAAGCCCATTTATAGAGACTACATCCCTCAAGAATTATCTAGGGGTTGGTGTGCTTTTGGGACCCCACGGCTTTTCACAGAAATTTCTAAAATCAGGTTGTGAAAAAGAAAAATTAAAATTTTTCACAAACTTTCAAAAATTATTCTAAAATTTTTTCTTTTTCCCATTTATAAGCCCCCCAAAGTTCCAAACGAGAAAGAAACCCCCAAAATGACCCCATTTTGGAAACTACCCCCCTATGAATTCATTGGGGGTATAGTGTGCATTGGACCCACGGCTTTTAAAAAAAAGCTTTTGGAATCGGTGGTGAAAAGAAAAATTACAATTTTTCACAAAATTTGCAAAATTTTCTCAAATTTTTCTTTTTCCCAAAAAAAGGGGAGGGGAAAAAACACCCCAAAACCTTTTGCCCAATTTCTGCTGAGAAAGGGCAATCCCCCCTATGTGGCAAAAAATATTAGGGGCACGTGGTGGCTCAGAAGGGAAGGGCGCTATTTGCTTTAGGAGTGCTAAAAAAGCTGGATTGGTTTGGGGGCCCTCATGTGCATTAGTAGAGCCCCCCCAAGTTCCAGAAAAGAGAAAAAACCCCAAAAGGGACCCCATTTTGGAAACTACACCCCTCAAAGAATTCTCAGGGGTATGTGTATTTTGCCCCAGGCTTTTTTAAAAAAATGTTTGGAACAGGTGGTGAAAATGAAAAATCTATGGGATTTCGCCATCTAACTGCCAAAAAAAGCGGGACGCCTTGCGCAAAAATTGAAAAATTAGATTCCCAATTTTTTTTCCATGTTTTCCCGTTTTTAGGACACCCCAAATTCACCCAAATTTGGCTCCCCCTGAAACCGATGGAGCAGACTAGCAATTAAAGCGCATGCCCGCCATTTTGGAAAACACACAATCCCGACAATTGTACATGCTGTGATGTGAACTAAAATTTTAAAACACCAAAAAGTGACCCCCTTTTAGAATGTAACCCCTCAAGAAAATTTTAAGGGTGTAATTTAAATTTTTAACAAAAAAGGGTTTTTTTAAAATAATTCACAGACTTTACTTATGCATTAGAAAAAGGGAAAAAATGCAAACGCGTTAAGCGTAAATTTTGCCTTCTAACTGCAAATAACACGACAAGCCTTGTGCAAAATTAAAAAAACAGATTCCCAATTTTTTCTGCCATTCTCCCCCGTTTTTAAGGGACACCCCCCATGTCACCCAAATTTGGCTGCCCCCTGAAACCCCATGGACAGACATAGCAATTTTTGCATGACAGCCTATTTTCTGAAATACCAGTGTCCCCGACAAATTTTTAATGCTGTGATGTGAACTAAATTATAAAAAACCCAAAAGTTACCCCATTTTAGAAGTACACCCCCCAAGGAACATTTTAAGGGTTAATTCAAATTTTAACAGACAGGTGTTTGATAAAATTTTAATTTACAGACATTATTGTGGAATTTTCAAAGGCGAAAAATACAAAATGACTTTTTCCGGACATGCCATGTAAAAACCCCCAATAAATCGTATGGAAGGTTCGGTGCTTCAGGGAAAGGTGCAAAAAAAAAAAAAAGTATAAAAGAAAACTCCAACTTTTGAAATCCATAGACGGTGGACAGTTTTAAAAAATTCTTTCATGCAGGGGGCCGGGCTTATCAGGGCAGGTTTCGCAAGATAGGTTGTATCTTTTCTGATTCCCCCTTTTTAGCAAACTCTGCATTTTTTTTTTTATCCTACCCTTTTTTTCAGTGGAGGGGATTTCATTGGGAAATGCGACCGGTACAAAACGGGGGGCGTCAGAACCAGAAGGGCGGGGCCCCCACCCCCGGTTCCCAAAAACAAGCGCCTTTATTACCTTCTCTTGAAAGGTAATAAACTTCCCCGTCTGGCATGTACAACGGAAAAGAATAAAAGCGTTGTACATCGCCATTTGCACAATGTGCATGGCCAGCTTTTTGTACCACACCTTGGTCTTCCGTGTGGCACTGTACGGCTTCAGCACCTGGTCCGACAGGTCTACCCTCCCTTTTTCCCGATTGTAATCCAGAATACAGTCGGGTTTGTGGGCGGACTGAAACACGGGTTACCTCGTACATTGGCAGGGGTAGTGCTGGGGCCGTAACAAGTGGACAATACAAGGACGTCCCCCCTTAATCCTTGTATTTTTCCCAAAACGCAGGTCACCGCTGGATTGGGCCCTGCTTTCCACCCCTTGGGAGCAATTGCGAAACAAAGGTTTTGGGTAGTCCCTTCTGGTTCTTTCCCCTTTGTCCCTCAGCTGCTGTACGTCCGCCGCCGAGGGACTTAAAATGTGGAATGCTGGTGTAAAAGTTATCCAAGTACAGGTGGTAACCTTTATCCAGCAGTGGGTGCACCAAATCCCACACTAATCTTTAGGGAAGGGGGGCATTCAGGGGGCACAATTTGGCTGTCCTTCCCTTCGTAAACTCTGAAGCTGTAAGTGTACCCGGAGGTACTCTCACACAGCTTGTAAAGTTTAACCCTGTATCGTGCTCTTTTGCTGGCGGGTTTACTGGCGAAATTTGAGCCTGCCCTTGAAGTGTAGGAGGGACTCGTCTACACAAATAAATTTCTCAGGGGTATACTGTAGACCGCTGAAAATTTGGCACTGAAGTGGGTGATAACAGGTCAAACTTTATATAAGCGGTCATGGGTGGGGCTATCACGGGGAGGGCACAGTGAATTATCTGCATAATGCAAGAATTTTCGTATTTGTTCAAAACGCTTCCGGGTCATTGAGTGCCGGTAAAATGGAGTGCTATAAAATACGTCAGCACTCCAATATTGCCGGACCTCGGGCTTCTTCACTATGCCCATGTGCAGAAGAAGGCCCCAAAAGGTCATCATCTCTGTAGCATCTACGTGGGTCCATGTGCAGAATGAGGACGTGGGGTTCAGGGCCAAAAAATGCTGGGCATAGATGTTAGTCTGTGCCACAATGACATCTACCAGATCCTCAGAGAAAAAGACTTTTAAAAAAAATCTTTTTTCAGTGAGACCTGTAGTTTTCCGATACGGACTCCAGGGGTGGCCCCACAAGTCAGGGATTTGTGGCTTGGTTAATTATCTGGGGCGGGAGACAACCTATGGGGTCACACTTTGGGTGGTCACCTCTTCTAAACCTACGGGGCGTCTACGGGAGGGACCCTCATCAGCGGAGGAGCACTCGGATGATTTGGACAAGATGAACCCAGAAAACTCCTCGTCCGAATCACTGACGGATTCGCTATCCTCGGCCAGGATAGCGTACGCCTCCTCCGCTGAGTAGCGTCTCTGGGAAGACTGGACATTTTTTATTTTATTTAGAAGGGGCATGTAAAGTGTAGGTGCTTTAACACGTGTTTTGTGTAGGGGGGAGGGTGTATGTTGTGCTTCAACTCGTGTTGGGGAATTAACTTGTTTTTACAAAAAAAGGAAAATTATAAAAAAAAAAGTACAAAAAAAACCCCTAAACCCCAAAAAATTAATTAACGGACGTCAATAAAAAAAATATGAAGCATCCGTTACTTATTTAAAACAAATTAAAAAATAAGTAAAATTTTTCAATCCCTCCCCAAAAAAGAAGACTTTTCTGCGCAAAAAACTGAGCGGAAATCAGTGACCTGTGTCACTGATTAGTGCTCAGGAGCAGCAGAACAGCTAAAAAACTTAACCCTGTTTCTAACAAAACTAGCTTGGATGCTGATCAAATGATGTAAATCACTGGTCAGCCCTCAGCAGTCACAGGGCGCAAAGCTGCGGGGTCAAAGAAAAAAAATACCACACTGCAAAAAAAAAATCAGACGCTGATTAGCGATGAGTCACTAATCAGCGCTGATAAGAACAGTGGTTGCGCAGCTATTGGCGTAACCAATGCGCTTAAAAAAAATTTAAAAAAATAACACCACTGCAAAAAAATAAAAAATCAGACGCTGATTAGCGATGTGTCACTAATCAGCGCTGATGAGAACAGTGGCTGCGCAGCTATTGGCGTAACCAATGCACTAAAAAAAAAATGTAAAAAAATAACACCACTGCAAATAAAAAAAAATCAGACGCTGATTAGCGATGCGTCACTAATCAGCGCTGATGAGAACAGTGGTTGCGCAGCTATTAGCGTAACCAATGCGCTTAAAAAAAAGTTTAAAAAAAACCCCACTGCAAACAAAAAAATCAGACGCTGAATTTGCGATGCGTCACTAATCAGCGTCTGATGAGAGCAGTGGTAGCGCAGCTATTGGCGTAACAAGTGCGCAAAAAAAAAAAATTAAAAAAAATAATAAAAAAAAAAAGTATGGAAAAAAAGGCTTTAAAAAAAAAAAGACCTTTTAACCCCCCAAAAAAGTGCTGATTAGTGAAAAATCACTAATCAGCAGTCAGGGGACAGGAAGCTGAAAGCTGTCTGTGCTTCACACAGCACAGACAGCTCATTCAGCCACTGCACCACCAACGATGAGGACGCACAGAGAAGAGCTCCACAGGGGGAGCACAACGATCCACTGGATCACCAATGAGAAGCGATCTAATGGATTTAACAGCCACTAGACCACCAGGGACAGGTACGAACAGCACGTGCACCGCTCTGCTCGCTATTCCTGAACGGAATGGCGGTGCAGGGCGGTGTCGTGCCGTACAAAGGCAGCACAATGGCTGCGATTGGCCGGTCGGCACTGACCGGCCAATCGCAGCCAAGGGGGTGGTGGTAGCACTACCACCGCCCCATTTTCTCACGGATGGTGATTTGAACAGCCAATGGCAGCGATCGCCAATGCGGGGGGCATCGCTGCGTGCCTGGGCAGTGATGAAAGACGGTCTGCTGTCCGCAACTTTTTATGCGGTGGCCGGAGGTTGCCAGGATGTATCCATACGTCCAGGTGCGGTAACCCCCAAACGACCTGGACGTATGGATGGTCGTTAATGGAATCTTTCATTCCTGATCCCAAAAATCCCATCACACTGGATCCAGATGTTTTACATGGCTTCATAAGTATGAATATTTTATAGTTAGAAGTATTTCTCTGAGCCTTACTTGAAATCCTCAACTTTTGCTGCTATGTACGGCTCCTCAGGCAGGCTATTACACAGATTCACAGTTCTCATGGAAAACAAGGTTTTTCTCTTCTGGAGATTGCATTTTTTTCCAGACCAAGGGAATGTCCCCTTGTCTTTTGAGGGGGCTTTACATGAAATAATTTTTCTATGTAATTTTTGTAGGGGCCATTTCTAGACTTATACAGATGTAACCTTAACCACTGAAGCATCACTAGGTCACAGTCCGAATGTTGTTTTTAGTGAGAGGTTTGACCTTTCTTTTTCTTTTCATCACCACAATATAGAGCTCACCAATGCAGCAAGTTGTGATGGTGGTGCACCATCTGGAGAAGTTATGTTGGCATCTAGAAGATTTGGAATTATAATATTACAGTGAACCACTTTCAAGTTTAGTCCAACTTTAATTCTGTTAATTCTATAACTGTTGCTGCTTACCAAGAGGAAGGCTTTGTGTTCAAATCCCTTTTGTGGTTTCATATCAATGCGATTTTAATTTTACAGAGCGATTGTTTTTTTTTTTTTTCTGTGTTCCCAAGCTAACTATTTGTTTGGTAGGGGTAAAGGAAAAAGAAAGGGGTGGTATAGGGATCTGGTTGGGGAAAGAGGATGTAGAAAAAAGGGTTGAGGGGGAAAAAAGAGAAGTATGTAGCGGATACGGGATAAACAGGAGGGGGTGGGTAGGGGAAAAAGCACAGGCAGTGAAACTGAAGAGTGGGTCAAGTTATGGGATGGGGGATAAGAGGGGGATAGTAGAGTAAAAGGGTTGGGGATAGTGGTTAAAAGGAGAGGTTAGAAGGGGAGCAGCTAGGGAAGGAGAGTTGAAAAGTGGGTCAGGGTAAAGGAAGAAGGTGGGTGCATGGGATAAGGGGAGTCTGTGGAAGGGAGGGGTAAAGTGAGAACAAAGTGGGGAGTTGAAAGAAGGAAGAGTTGAAGTGAGGGGTTGTAGTGCCAAGAGATTAATTGACCATCCAGGGTCCATATTGACAGTCAGAGATTCTAGGGTTATCCCTTGTGCTTGTAGGATCCCCTGCAGTAGCTGCATATGCTGCTAGGGCTGTAGGGAGATTATCTTGTCTGGTAGCTAGATCAATAAATACTATCAGCAGAGCCTTAGAAGATTCATTATTAGATATACAAAGTTATTGAAAAGCTATTTTACAGAATATAGCGATTATAGATTATTTGTTATTAATTCACCACCATGGATTTTGGAGTTTGAGGGGGTTTTTTTGGCCGTGTTAAACACGGTTTTTTCCCCCGAGGGATTTTTTTGAGCCGTTTTGGGAGCTCACAAACCCGCCGTGAATAAGGGGGGGACGGGGCGGGGCCCGTAGCCCGCGGCGCGGCTTTAAAAATGTGCATGTCATTTTTCCCCCCCCGCGGGGGGATTCCCCGAGGGGGGAGGAGCGACGGAACCCCATTTTTTCCCCCTTTAAAGAGTGGGGGGGAAAATTCCCGGGTAATGACAAGGACAGATTGGGCCGTACTGAAAGCGAAACCCCGGCGCGGAAAACGGCCCAAATTTCCGTGCCCAAATAAGCCGTTTTGGAACGAGGCCTAAGTGTTGTTTCAACCTGACAAAATCTTTGGTCGGGAAATTTTGGGATTTCCCCAAAATAGATAAAGTTAACGGGTTTGACGTTGATCCCCATTAAACAAAAAGTAACGGTAAATGGGGGATTTGGTTTTTTTTCCCTATTTGCCGATTTTGGGGTTAAATTTTGCTTTTTTTTTAAAGTATTTCCCTTCGCTTAGTTTGTGCTTGAAATTACATTTTGTGCTGTATACAGTGAAATCCCTTTTTTTACGCAATGTGCCCTTTCATCTGCTGAAACCCCTTTCCCGGGGAAAATTTTTGGTGTTGTTATAGATAAAATAATAAAGAGATAAAAAAAGGGGTGGGGGGGGGGGGGGGGGGGGGATAAATAAAAAAAAGTAGAAAAAAGTAATAAAAAATAAAAAAATAAAAAAAAATAAATAAAAAATAAATAAAAAAATAAAATTAAAAAAGTAGATTGGTGGATTTTTAAAGGGGGGAATGAGTGAAAAGGATTTTTGACCTTTCGGGGAATTTTTTCCTTTTTTGGTCATACTCTTTAAAAATTAATAATTTTAAAGCGGGTTAAATTTTCCTAACTTCTTTTTAATTGTACTGAGAAGCATTGCATATTCCCAAAAGAGGTTTTTTTTTCAGGGCCTCGTTGTTTTGGGAACACGTAACTGAGATAATACTACCCAGCATTGTTAGGGGAGTAGGGGTTTGGGAAAAGGGCGGGTTTGTTTTTTGGTTTGAAAACCATTTTTTTTTAAATTTTTTCCAGTCCGGGGGTTTTAACCCCCGGGAAGGACGGGCCACCCCAAAGGGGGGAGGTCGATACTGGAAAAAAAAAAGGAAACTGTAGCTTGTGTAACTTTGGGGCTACGCGGCATTTTTTTTCAAAAAAGATATAATGGGAAATTTTGGGCTGAAAGTTTGAAGTAGCTGGCCCTGGGGGTATAGGGGGGCCGTTCGCCCCCACGGGAAAAATGTATCCCGGGAAATTTCTTATTTTCCGCGGGGCCCACTTTTCTCCCATTTGTAAAAACGGATGATTGCTGTTAAAAATTCCTTGGGGGAAGCTTTGACCTGTATAAGGGGGCACCCGGGCACGGTGTGGATTTCTTAAACTGGCCCGTGTTTACCAGCTGTTTGGGGATAGATGATGCTTATAAGTTTCCCGGGAATGAAGCTTTGCCCTTTTTAAAAATAGGTGTGATGTAATTATTTGTAATCCAAATTAGCGTGCTTTGTCTTTTTTAAATTTTATTTATGAAAAAGTAAACACAATATCACATATCTTCTTGAAAGTTGTATCCCAATCATTGAATTTTTCCTATAATAAATTTTAAAAAACAAAAAAAATTTGGGTTGCCATCTTTAAAGACCCCACAAATATTTGGGGCAAAAACAGGGGATTTTTCTAGGGTTAGGGCGGGTAAAAGTGGGGTTTAAAGGATAAAAAGGGCAGGAAAAAAGGGGTTTTCCCCACTCTCCCCCCTTGTTGCTATTTTAAACTTTTATCCCCCCCCAAAAGGTTAAAATTTTTTTCCCCCCTTTGACCTTTCTACACTGCTTACCTTTTCCCCCCCAAGCATTCCCCTCCCCCCCTTTGCCCCCATATGCCCCAAGGCTCAACCCATTCTTTCCCCTTCCCCACCTAAATTTTCCCCCTTTTTTAATTTCCATTACCCAAACCCCCCCTTCCCCCAAAACCCTTTCCTTTCTCCCCCCAAAACATCCACCCTTACCACACTCCTCCCTTTGCTAGGTTATCTTGAGCCCTTTCCAAAACCCCCGGGTTTATAAAATTGGGCAAGGGGGAGGGGGGAAAAGGGTTTGGGTTTAAAATGGGGTTGAGTGGCAGGGTAAATTTTGGGGAAAGGGAATGATGGGAAAAAATTTGGGGGCTAAAGAGCAGGTATATAGGAATAGATGGGGCTTTATGAAGTGGGAAAATTTAAAACGGAGGGTTCGAGTGGGCTTGGAAAAAAAGGGTTCAGGTGGCAGAAAAAGGTGGGAAACTGAGGGGGGTTTTCGGGGTTTTTTGTTGGTGGGAGGGGAAAAAAAGAGAAAAATAAAAAAGGGGGTGGGTTTGGGGTTTTTGGGGTCATAAAAAAAAATAATGTGGTTTTTGGGTTAAAAGGGAAGAGGAGTGGAATACATCTATTTCCTTCCCCTTTTTTATTCTTTTAATCCCCACTTTTATTTCCAGCAAAAGACACCCCCCCACTTCAAATTCTCCCCCCCAAACCTTTTTCCCCCCCCCTTTTTTCAACTCCCCCCTTTTCTTCTCATTTTTAACCTCTCCCTTTCCCCAACGGGGTTTCCTTTTTTCCCCGCACCCACCTTCCACTTTTCCCCGACCCAACTTTTCAACTCTCCTTCCCCAACTTTCCCCTTTTTTGGGGTTCCCTTTTAACCCCCCCTTTTAAAACCACTACCCCAAACCCCTTTTACTCTATTTTCCCCCCATTTTATCCCCCACCCTTTTAAACTTGAGCCACTTTTAAATTTTCATGCCTGTCTTTTTTTCCCCTACAAACCCTCCCTTTATGGGGGGAAGGTTTGGATTTGGGGTGATGAAGGTACATAATCCTTTTGAAAAAAAAGCCCAAAATGCCTATCAATTTTAAAACCAAAGGGATGGGGAAGGGGGGATGAAAAGGGCGGGAAGCATGGGGATATTTTTTACCCTTTCCCTTTCCCCTTTTGGGATGCAGCCCTTTGAAACCCAAAAAGGCAAGAGCCGATCTCCCTTAATGGAATTTTTTTCTTTCCCTGACCCCAAAAAACCCCAATCACCTGGATCCAGATTTTTTAACATGGTTTTCATAAGTATGAAAATTTTATAGTTATAAATATTTCTGAGGCCCCTTTTTTTAAAATCCTAAAACCTTTAAAATCTATGTACGGCCCCTTTCAGACAGGCAAATTCCCCACGTTCCCCATTTTCCCCATGTGTGAGAAGGAAAACGGGGGTGCCGTTTTTTGGGATGGTCGATATGCCCCAAAAAGGTTTTTTCTAAAACTCGGTGAAGTAAACCCTTTTACCCGTACGTCATTATTGATATGGTATTTGGCTTTTTGTTTTTGTTAGTATGACTGCTGGATAGCAGTTTGATTGGGTAGGCTTTACGGGGGGAAAATTCAAAGGGGCAGGGTGGGTGGATTGCCCCCAGGCCCATCCAGCCCGGGTTTTGAGGCCTTTCTTAAGGCAAAAATTTTGGGGGAAATGGGGGTGGGGGTTGGTTCTCAGTAAATTTTTCCCTTACGGGGAAAAGGGAACAAAGGAAGTTCGAGCTCAGCTTCCGCCCAAAGGGGATACCACTACCCTGATTAGGTGGGGGAAAACACCTAAGAATTTGCGGGGCCTTACAGGCCCTGTGATTTATTTTACACGGACGTGTTTTTGTTTTTTGTGTTGGGGCTAAAATTTTAACCCCGTATGCTTTTTCTTTCCTTGGCGGGTATAATGGGGGGCTGAAAAAAGGGCCCAAAGAGACTTAAAAACTAAAATGT
>JAODAL010079061.1:0-12700 GCA_025379985.1 Phyllomedusa bahiana | reverse complement strand
AAGGGTGTGGGTATAAATCAATAAGACTGGGCTTGATTATCTTTACTTCCTACAAAAGACAGAGGAGAGGGGTGGCTCCTGCTTTACCTAGTTGTCCTCCAGCTTGACACAGATAAGTGAGGAGTAGAGATATGGAAGAACACTTGCAACCCATACAGGTTTTAATATACATATTTCTTATTTTCAATGGCAATATAAGACAAAATATGTTCAGTGGATGGGAGGACTAGGAAGACCTGAAATATTTTTACATTTTTTATCCATTTTCTTTGTTTAGTTTTCCTTTACTATTTAAGCACCTATGACTTAGCAAGTTATTAAATTTTATTCCCTTGAAGAGGTATTGTCAAAACACTGATTAGTTTCACACATGTAGGCAAACTTAAATAAAAATGAACTCCAAGTACATTGCTGCTCTGATTTGGCTTCTTTTCAGAGCTAGAAAAGTTCTTATCTTCTGTTTGTGTATACAAGCTTCCCTAGGTTTCCAACCACTTATTTTTCTCCCCCTGAACACTGGTCGAGAGAGTGATGTTTGCATTTTTCTTTGTCCTCCATACATCTTGCAATAAATTCCTTTTGAAAAAACATTGCAGAAAACTCAGGCTCTATCCACGGATCCGAGGGCTGTAAGGCCTGTCCATGTTTTGTCTTTGGAACTGTTATACCCTGCTGTTTACTCAAATGTCACATTAGGGTGACAGCTGAGCTCTTCAAGACAAAACTCCTTCTACTTCCAAGCCTGATTTGTTACCAGAAAGCCCTAACTCTGCCACCATTTTTTCTGTTGCTCCAGAATCTGTAGCTTCTGGTAACATGCTTTGTGTCACGTCTGCTAATCTGGAATCTGCTGCTTCCGGGGACATGCCTCCTGATCCAGAATCTGCTGTTTCTGGTGACATGCCTGGTGTCAAATCTCCTGGTCCAGAATCAGTTACTCTTAGTGACATGCCTGGTGTCATGTCTACCGCTTCAGAATCCGCTGCTCTTGGTGACACTCCTGGTGTCACGTCTCCTGATCTGGAATCTGCTGCTCCTGGTGACACACTTCCTTATCTGTAATCCATTGCGCCTCGTGACATGCCTGATGTCACACCTCCTGTTCTGGAATCAGTTGCTCCTGGTGATATGCCTGGTGTCATGTCTACTGCTTCAGAATCTGCTGCTCCTGATGACTTGCCTGTTGCCACACCTTCTGGTCCAGAATCTGCTGTTCCTGGTGACATGCTACTTGATCCTGAATCCACTGCTCCTGGTGTCGCACCTTCTGGTTCAGAATTTGTTGCTCCTGGTGACACGCCTGGTGACACATCTGCTAGTCTGGAATCCACTGCTCCTGGTGTCACATCTATTGCTCCAGAATCCACTGTTGTTGTTGAGGGTCTGGAGGTCTTTCATAAAAGTGAGAATTGCAATGATAGTGCCTCGGTTTTGCCTACAACATGCCTTTGAGTCTGGGGCTGCTGTACTGGAGGTTTAGTGTTCTCTTTTCCTTCCAGCAGGGCAACAGTTAACCTGGCTTCAGCACTTGCAGGTGCTATCAATTACCCTGACTGACTGACTTTAAAAACCATCCTCTGGTTCCAGATAGGCCTGAGTTATCTGATGTTCACCCTGGACTTCCTGCACTGTGTCTGGCCATCTTTTTTTCTGATCTGTGTTAATGTGTCAATTATCTTGTGTTACCGCCAGTGTTCCCTGCCTGGTCTGGACTCTTGTCTACCTTTTGTTTCTGTGTCTACTGGATCTAGCCATCTGCACCTCTATCTACCCAGCACTCTGCTGCTGTTTCCTCTTGGTCCAAGTCTGCAGTTCATTGTTGTTGTTCCTCCTGGTCCAAGCCTGCAGTTCATTGGTTGTTGCTCCTGGTCTGGTACAAGCCTGCAGTTCATCGTTGTTGTTGTTCCTGGTCCAAGCCTGCAGTTCATCGGTTGTGCCTCCTGGTCCAAGCCTGCTGTTCATTGGTTGGTCCGTTAGGGCGGGATCGGTAGAAAATTTTTTTTAAAGTCTGTTTCACGTTGATAACCCATTGATCATCTCCTGAAACGCGTATATACTGTGTGTAAAAACTACTCTTTTTGAACCTTTCCCCATATTATGCGCTTGGAATGCTGCTTTTCGCAAAAAAAATACCTTCAGATGAAATTATTTGGATGGCTAAAAGGTACATGGACTCCTTGGGTTACAAATTAGCTTTGAAAACACAAGCGGGCAAGATGGCGCAGGAACTGGACAACAGATTCATCTCGCTTATAAACAAGCCCATAAAAGGAATGATTCTGAGGGACTGGCAATTTTACAACGCTATGCTTAAAAAAGGTTTGATTATATTTCCAAATGTATTTTAATTTGTTTTCCCTTTAAATTTGCTTCAACAAGTTAAATTTAAACCAATGATAAGCAACCATACTTTGACATTGCAATACGTATATAGGTATAAAAAGTCTTGTTTTTCCATATTAACGAGATCTACTTTCCAATCTATTGATGGACAGTATTTCTTGGGGCCGTGTTACAGCAAAATATATTAAATTTGGGGGGTTAGCAATTGCAGCAGAAACGATAAAAAAAAAAATCTGTTTTTAATATTTGGTCTTCTGACTGGGGCGCTGGGTTTAGAGTCCAAAGTGCTAACCATTCACACGGTTCTCAAAACCTCTTTCTTTACTTATCGTGGAATCAACTCCCTGGACAGATGCCCTCAAAGGCCAGAATTCTCCCAATCAATTCAATCAAATTGCAGGCCTGCTTCAACCCTGGATTTTTGGAACATTCTGAAGTCCCCTTTTGCAATATGTGGATGATATTTTTGCTCTGTGCTCCCGACTTTGCTACCCGTTCTCAAGTTTTTTTGAGTCTTTTTTCAACACTGGCATCTATCAACTGCAAGTTCGAAAATTAACCCAATGGTGTTGTGACAAAGTTGTTTTTTTTGGGCACGGGATATCTCAATGAAAAAAAAAAACACCTTACTGATGCCCTCAAATCTTTGATGCAATTACCCCTCAACCAATCTCAAACAACTTCAGGCCTTTCTAGGCCTCATCCCATACTTCGGAATGGAACCAACGCCTCTACTTGATGCAAATTTCCTTGCTCTTTCGGAAAATTTCTTCAACCACATACCTCACCTGGGCGGAGGCCGTTTCCCTGAGATCAAAAAACCCCACTGAAGCCCCTTTTTGGGAATCCCAGACTACTCACAAACCTTTTTCCTCCGCTTTATCAAGGCATCCCTCGGTATTTTGGCTCAAAAAATGGAGCCCAAGGGGGCCCTCTAGGATACTACTTATGCAAAAAAGATCTAGTGCACAAAGCTTTTTCCCTTTAGACTGTTGTTGCTGCACATTTTTCTTTACAAAACTAAGATATTATCGGGCCCCTGTGACTATCTTGGCACCTCAGACCCCAAGGGGTCCTGAAACAATCCAGCAAACCCCATCTCACCCAACAACGTAAATTTTCGTCTACAATACCATTACTGATCTGAAAAAAAGTCACCTTAAAGGGGTGCACTACTCTCAACCCCCGCTACCCTGTTCTTCTCAAGGGGGGGAAAATGGGAAACTGACTACCACAGAAGAAGATGAAACACTTCAATGATCATGGGCTGCCTTGAAAAAATTAAGGGTGAAACCTCCCCTCCCTATGTCTCTGTTTCCAAAGGGGGACCCCGATTATGTCTTCTTTAAAATGATCTAGTATGCAATGAACAAGGACAATTTATACAGGATTTGGTGGTATTGCATGAAACGTGAAGGCTGCTCTTTACCTTTAGTATGTCAGCCTAAAAACTGAAAAAAAATTTGGACTGTAACGAAAACTTGCAAGCTCGCTGAAGGAAAGATGGAATATTACACCGACTCGCCTATGTATGGGAGTGGCCCATGACTTCGGCCTGAAGGGGCTCTGCGAGGTTTTTGACAGCTAGTGGAATCCAAACAAGAACCAAGAGGCTGTTCAGACCTTGTGTATGCTCTCCAGCTCCAGCCCAATGGCTTTTTGAAAACTAAAGCCATGGAAAAAAAAGACAGAGGAAGCCAGGGGGCCATTACTAAGCTGTTCAGCTGCAAAGGCTGACCATCCTCCCCGTAATTCGAGAGAAAGCAGGGTGGTTTTGTGTACTCACAAGAGCAGGGGAAAGAAGAGACAGAAGAAAGGAAGAAGAGCAAGTTTAGAAAATAAAGAAGAAACAAAGAATGAAGAGGAAAAGAAGGAGAAGAGGATGAAAACAGAACCAAGTACGATATACCGAACCAGGTGTTGACCGGGAGGAAAAATTTAAAAACCAAAAAACCCCGAAGGAAAAGCGGAGTTGGGGAGGGGGAGCTGAGAGCAACGGGATGATATGGAGGAAAGATGAAAAAATCGTTTCCCAAGGGGCATTATATCCACTTTAGTACAAGGGGCTCATGGTACTTCACACAGGGGAAAACAAACCAAGATTTTTCCCTTTAAACAAGATTATCTGGTGCCGGAATTTCAACCACACCCAAAAACTATTAAAAGAGTTGGAAAATGCAGTATTTGTAACCCAGTGGGACGGGTGCAAACCACAAAATATCGGGCAAACCATTTACCCCAACGGATCCAGATCCACCATTTTGAATTGCCCAGGAGTGGAAATTTTAATTTTGTCCTAAGGGTGGTGAATAGTTTCAGGGTGGCCTGAGGGGCCCACCCGTCCCTAATATACTGCCAGAACACAGTAAAACTTTTACTGCTGAATTGGGGTGAGTATGGAATCCCGAAGTTATTTGGGTCTACCAAGGACCTGGATTACAGCAAAGTAAAAGGACATTTGGGAAACTGTAGGGGCTGACCTCAGGCCCGAACACCCCATATCATACACAAGCTCGGGAAATCAAAAAAGAATGCCCCCACTGAAAAACGAATTTCAAGGCCAGAAGGAAACATCTTTCCCTTGGGCCTGAAATTTTACCCATTGCCCTTACCTGCACAAAACCTCAAGGCAGCCCCCTTGGGTTCACACCCTTAAAATTTTTTTCGGGCCCCCTAGGTTTTTGGGGGGGTTCCATCCAAAAATTGATTGAGGGGAATTATAGCTTTGTGAAAAAATGTCATAATTTGGTGAAGAGTAGAAATTAAAACCCTGCTTCAGGTTTTCTTCTGTTTTCCCGATCGCTTTGACCCAAAACCATTCAAAGCTCCAGGTGGGAATTTTTATGGGTAAATACAGTGAGTTTATGGAGCCCAGATTTGAAGAACCAGACTAAGCACTCCTGGTATCCGCAACCTCAGTGAAATTTGAAGGAAGACCCCTGGGTGCTTTTTCAACTGCAAGGGAAAGAATTGTGACCAAAAGCCCCTATGAACCCTTTCCCTTTTTCCTTTTTTATTTTTTTGGTTGGATGTGTGGAAAAAAAAAACAAAGGGACACCAAAGACGGGGGGTGTGAATTCAAAGCAGGGTCAGGGCAAAGCGGGTTGAACCAATAATACCACAAATAACGATAAACAAAGGTGTAGATTAAATAAATTTTATCTATTATAACCAACAGAGATTTGTAAATTACACCCGAGATGCCCTACAGGGCATAGCTGAGCAATTAGAACCCATATCAATTATGGCCTTCCAAAATAGCATGGCATTGGACAAGATCTTAAAAGACACTCACAAGGGGGGTTGTGAGAGTATAAAGCGTGAAGGTTTCTTTGGAGGTGACCATTCTTAGTCTCCAGACCCTAGAACTTCTTTCAGTCCTTATCCCTTCTATTCCTTGCAGGAATATTACATCATCCAGGTTCCCCCAATGAGAACGGTTGTTCACATTGAGGGATATGAGATTGTCAACAATCCATAACTTGTCACTGCTGGGGATTGTTCTGAGGTAGCACCTGGTGTTCGCTAGTCATCGGTCATCCTTACCATCAAAGGCTCTGTGAAGAGGCTAGCGGTCGCTTAGTTACACCCCCTTGGAGCAAGCCTGGCAGTGATTCAGCGGGTTTAATACTGCGCGCCACCTGTCCACCCAGCTATCCAAGCACAGTGACACTTATCCATCCTTGCCCAGCTTAGGAAAAGCATGAAAAAACATGAATCATCATTAACCCTTCTAGGGGGCAGCATGAAAAACAGAATGTAATGTTTTAGGGGGGACTGTTAGGTGCAGGATCAAGTGGAAAACATTCAAGTCTGTTTCACTGTTTATAACCATTGATCATCTCCTGAAACTGCTTATATACTGTGTGCACAACTATTCTCTATTGAACCTTAACCAGTTTAATCAGATATTATGCGCTTGGAATGCATAGCTTTCGCAAGAAAACTACCTTCAGGATGTACTTATTCTGGATGATGCTGAAAGGATACATGGACTCACTATGGCTTACAATATTAGCTTATGCAACACAAGCAGGCAAGATGGCGCAGGGTACACTGGACAACAGATTCATCTACGCTTCATAAACAAGCCCATAAAAGGAACTGTATTCTGATGGACTGTGCAATATTATGCAACGCATATGCTTAAATGAAGGATTGATGTATATTTCCATATATGTACTTATATTTGATTTCCTTATAAATTGCTTCAACAAAGTTAATTAACCAATGATCAAGCAACACATACTTATGACATTGCAATACGTATCATATGGTATAAAAAGTCTTGACTTCCTTATATTAAACAGAGATCTACTTTCCAATCTATTGAGTGGACAGTATTTCTTGGAGCTCCAGCTGTATACAGCAAAATATATTATAATTTGGAGGAGATAGCAATTGCAGCAGAAATAGATAAAAAGGCTAAAATCTGTTTTTAATAGTCCTGCTCACCTGTTTGCTTGAACTTTATTGATTCTCACGGCACCAAGGATCCACTCCTTATGTTTTCATGAACTGTTTATATTTCTGTTTGTCTTGCATCCATCTTGTAATGAAGTCCTTTTGAAAACTTTATAGTGTTCACATAATATTATACTAGATCAGACTTCTATGAATGTGTCATTACCAACTATATATAGATTTTCTTTTTAACATTTTTTAAAACAATTTTTACTTTTTTTTTTACACTAAGGGCAGCATGTATGAATGAAGGTGTGTCAAAGTTAATGTTTTCATCTTTGTTTCTGTGTAAAATGCGCCTGATGTACGCCGGGGGTTTAATTGCGCTCATAAATGTTGTGTAAAGTTCGACGCGCTTTGCCTGTGTGTTAGGCGCATTGCGGAACTTTGGGTTTTCCCAAAGCACCAAACATGAAAATTATTGGGCGTTTAAAAAATTTGTTTTTGCCCTTTTTTCATTTGTGAATTCCAAAGCTGCACTGTGGAGCCAGAAAGGACATGGGGGACAATCAGTTAAATTACCAGGGACTTAGTGACTCTTTTTGGGGAGATGCTGGGGAGTTGGGGACCACCGGGATGACCCGCGAGGACCAGTTTTAAAAGGGGGGACCGGACGAGGTGGGGCCCCAACCGTCTTGCCTATGCCGTCCCCACGGAGTCTAGCCCGCGGGATCCCATCCCAGCCAATATTCCACCTACTGCCCTGTCCCCCTGCGCCCTGTTCCATATGCTGCCTCTGCTCGAAAAGTTTTTTCCCCCTGGCTCTTCTGGGGCCGTCGGAGTGCAATTGGCAGGCGCAGAAAGAGCGCAACTTCTCTCCCCAGGGAGAACGGTTTTTTTGGGGAGGTAAGTGATGTGGCAAGGGGGGCATAGCAAAAGGTCAGGGCAGTGGTGCAAAGCCTCAGTTTGGGTCCCCTCCCTCCAGACAAGGGCTCTCTCCAGTTGTTCGTCATGACCTCTTAGGATATGTTCACACGGCGTTTTTAGATCCGATTTTGGCTCCATGTTAGATCTGAAAATCACATCCAAAAAAATTTGTAAATCCTAAATGGCCCAAAAACTTCAAAGCAGCTGTGTGTTTGGGGGGGTTTGGACAGCGGATGCACCCTTGGTTTTTTATAGGGTTCTGCGGGTTTTCTTTTGGACCAAGAATTGAAATGACAATTCTTGGAACCGATTTGAAAGACGCATCAGAAAGACACAATGAGACACGCATCAGCGATCACTCGTGTGAACCCCAATGCGTGTTTCATATTTAAGGAATGAAAATCACATGTCATTGCTGTTTGTTTTGGGTCGTTTGGGGTTTTAACAGACGGACCCAAAAACACGTATCTAAAAGGTTGTAAAAAAGCTTTTGATACGTGTTCAACATGCTGTGTGAAATATGTTTATAAAAATAATAACTTTATTTTTTATAGCCCCAACATATTCCGCAGCATTTTACAATTTGGGGGTAAACGTACAGACATTACACATAAAAGTATTTAAAGATGAGAAAAAATTTTGGGTGGGGGCCCTGCTCGCAAGAGCTTAAAATTTTTGGGTGTGGGGAGAGACGAAGGGCAAAAAGTGCTAGATTTACAATGGCCCAGCCATGTGACAAAATTTTATGGGGTTGTTTTCAAGAATTGGATAAACCCTGCCACCCTCTATATCATCTTTACATTAAGTCCCGAAAATTGAGTGGTGGCTGGGGAGTGTGGTGGGGGGGGGGTGTTGGGGCTTTGGGATCTGGGGCCAAGTGAAAAGATGTATTCTCAGGGCCCTTTTAAAGCTAGAGAGTTCTGAGTGTGCCTGATCCCCCCAGGGGTAGCTGTTCCAGAGAAGGGTGCGCAGTGTGAAGTTTTGGGGAAAAGGGCTGGGAGGTTCGGTGATTGAAGTGTAAACCTGATATATCAGCAGAGCGGGGGGGAAGGGGGGGTAGGGTGGTAGCAGAATGGGGAGGGTGTAGGGAGGAGCAGCGTTGTGGAAGCTTATGAGTGAGAGTGATGATTTTTATGTTGTATCCTGTACTGGATGGAACCGTGCATGACGGCACAGGGAAGAGGCATCAGTATGGGCTGGAAAAAAGAAAAACCCTGGCGCTGCATTCGGACGGGGCTGGAGAGGGGAGAGTTTGCACAGAGGGAGAACGATAAGCAAGGGAGTTACAGTAGTCGGGACGAGAATGAATAAGAGCAAAAAGGGGAGGTTTGATTTGTTTCCACAGTGAGAAAGGAGGATTCTGGAGATGTTTTAGGTGCAGGTGCGGGGGCGGGAAAGGGATTGGTTATAGGGGACGAAAGACAAACGGAATTATTTAAAACCCCCAAAGACAGGGGGGCCTGCGCCTAGGAGTTATGGTTTGGTGCACACATGAGCGAAAGGGGCAGGGTAGGTCTTTTTGTAGTTGGTGGGATGACAGAAGTTCATTTTTTAGTGAGGTTTAGTTTAAGATACAGGGGAGGACATGATGTCAGGACGCGACGGGCGTCCTGGTGTTTTGTAGCAGGCAGGATGAGTTCGGGAGGAGGTGTATAATTTGGGGGTCATCGCGTAGAGAGGGTACGGGAAAGCCAAATTGTGGGGTTTGCCCAAGGGGGGGCGTTAGTTTGAGAAGAGGGGGGGCCCAAAAACGGTTCCCTGAGGAACCCCGACACCAAGAGGAAGAGGAGAGGAGGTGGAACCTAAAAAATGAGAACGAAGGGCTTTTTAGAAAGGTAAGATGAGAAAAAAAGAGAGAGCGGGTCCGGAGGAAAGGGTGTGAGCATGGAGGAGAGTTGGGGGATAAAACGTGTAAAACGCTGCAGAGGATCCAGAAAAGCAACAATGGTAGTTCCCCTCGATTTTGCTGTTAGGAGATCTTTGGAGACTTTGTTAGGCTTTTCCCTGGGTGTAGGGGGCGGAAACATGTTGCAGAGGGTAAAGAAGAGAGTTAGCGGAGAGAAGCGGATTAGGGAGAGTAGCCCAAAACCTTTCCAGGAGTTTGGAGAATGAAGGGCAGGTTGGCGGTTTTTAGGGGGGGTTTTTTGGGGGGTTTTTTTTGGGGTTTTTTAAAAAAATTTTTGGGTTTTTTTGTCTTGGGGGGGGAAAAAATGGGGATAGAGAGGTGGTGGGGCGCGCAAACGCAGAAAACCCGGACACTTCTTCTTTTTGTGGGTCAAGAGCTGAGGTAGGCTGGGGGTGTGCGTGGGGGACCGATGGCTGTGCTTGGGGTGTGAGATGAGTGTTTTTCGGATTTTGTCAATTTTCTCTTTTAAATGAGTGACCGGTCTTCAGCCAGAGGTCCCGGACCGGGGCCCGAGCTTTAGGCCTAAGAAGGGAGTGGTGGTGTCAAAAGGGTTTAGGGTTGTTGTGTAAGGTTTCGTGAGGGAGGTGAAATATTTTTGTTTTGGGGCTGTGAAGGGCAGTTTGATAAGTCCTGAGCATAATTTTAGGGGAAAGTCTGCAGGTAGCTTCGACTTCCCACAGACGCTCACACATTGGAACTCGCTGCAGATGGCGGTCTGAGGCGTGTGCCCTGGCTGTGGGTTTTCTGACTCTGGTGGTGCGGTGGGTGAGCGGTGCCCAAAGTGTCCAGGGTGGGGGAAAGAGTTTCATTATATTGTTTGGACGCCAGGTCAGGGCAGGAGAGGGGGAATTGGGGGCAGTGAGGGGGCGTATGGTGTTGTGAATTCCCGAGTGTTCATGGAGCGGATATTTTTTGAACGGGGAGGGCAGGGGTGTCAGAGTGGGGTGAGAATTAGTAAAAGTGAAGGAAATAAGATTGTGATCAGGAGGTGAAGGAGAATTATTAAAGTTAGAGATTGAGGAATGGTTACAGAAAAACCCGATCCAGAGAGTTCCATCTTTTTGGGTGGGGGGAGTTTGTAAACTGGGGAGGGCCAAGAGAAGGGTTAGTGAAAGGGGTTTTTAGAGGCAGAGGGAGAATGGGGTCCTCAATAGGGGTGTTAAAGCACCCATGTGAGGTGGGTATTTTCAGTAGAGAGGAAATGAGGGAGCCAGGCAGAAAAAAGACCAGAAACTGGGGGGTGAGCCGGGAGGTTGACACAACCGCAACTGGAGGGGGAAAATGGCTGAAAAAGTTGGGGTGGGACCTCAAAGGAGGGGAAAAATGATTTAGGGTGCAGGAGGAAAAACCCGGGAAGTGCAGTGTGGGGGGAGAGAAGTATGCCAACCCTCCCCCCGGGCCCGTTCTCGGTTGGGGTGTGGGTGAAGTGTAGGCCGCCCTAGGGGAAGGGGGCAAGGGAAGTGGTGTCAGATGGCTGGGCCATGTTTTTTGTGAGGGCTAGCAGGTTGAGGGGGGTTGGAGAGAAAAAGGGGGCATGAAAGCAGGGTTTGTTGCAGCGGATGGGCGTTTTTCCACAGAGCACATTTCAAAGGGAAGGAAAAAAATGTACCGAATATCAATTAGGTTTGAGGGTTTCTATGGGAGGAGGCGTGGGATGAGCGTAAATGGAGGGTGGGCCCCGGGTTTGGAGAAATGTCCCGCGCAAAAAAGAGGAGAAGAAAAGATACGCGTGGTTCAGTGATGGTTGAGCGGCGTTTGTGCAGCAATATGTGAGCAGGTGGTTTTGGTATTTGAAAGGGGAAAGGAGAGTGTGGATGAACCATGGGTGAGGGAAGGAGTGAGGGGCTGATTTGGATAAGATTTTCTGGGGCAAAAACTGGGTGGTAAGCCCGGGGGTAGATGGGTGCAAATAGACAGCAATACTGAGATGGTGAATATTATTTTTTTTTTGGAAACTAGATACTTTCAAGAAAAGCGTTTCCCTGCCCCCTTCGACCCATTCCGGGTTTAAATTTGGTTTTATCTCGATACCTTGATTCACTCTTCAATCCTTTCTATCTGGTTTACTTCAGATATGGTTCACTATTACATGGCTTTACTGACCCAAAATGGTAGATGACCCAAACTAACTAATTTATACTATTCCCCATGTGGAGTTCTTGATATAATCAGTGGGCCCAGCTGCCCGAATGGGTGGGTTACAAATAACCAGGAGGAGATGTACAGGGACAGAATGTCGGTCACTACAATTAAATAAACACGGGTAATTATAAGGACAGAGTTTGGAGAAATCTATGCATTCAACATACCAGAACACAGCAGAGCAATTATACATATAAGCAGGGACAAAAGATGGGGGTGTAAGTCACTATTCACAATTCAACATACCAGAAAACCCGCAGAGCAATTTTTTTTCTATACAGCAAAAGACAAAAGATGGGAGGTTTTAGTCCACTATTCACATTCAAAATACCAGAAAACAGCAGGCAATTTATACATTTTACAGCAGAGACAAATGATGGGGATGTAGTTTTCTATTCACAATTAACTTTCCAGAACACACAGAGCAATTATAATATACAGCTGAGCAAAAGATGGGGGGTGTAGTCACTATTCACATCAACAAAACCCGTGAAGAGATGAAAAAGTCATGATCAGTTGCCGTAAGGGCTCTAGGGTGTCAATCAATCAAATTCGGTTTTATTTCAATACCTTGATTCGCTTACAAACACTTTCATATTGGTTCATTAAGATATGGGGTTTATACTTATGGCTATACTGCCCAATAATATGTTAATGGTTCTTTGCATGAAAAATGCTGCTGTGGACAGAAAATTATTTCTAAAAGATTTAATTGAGATGGGCGAATTGATTTAACGAAGGGAATTCATTTAGAATTTAGGAAAAAATTTGGGTTTGAACAAGTCGAAGTTTGTGGGATTGGGTGGGGCGAAGTGTGCTTTTGATTGATAAAATGGTGCGAGCACTGGCGTTACTGGGGCAAAAACCCCTCTGGAGGAAGAAGGGGTAGCCCGCAGACTGTGCAGAGATGAGCCAAACGAGCCGGGGGGATTTTTGTGACTCACCGCACTATTTTTAAGTCCCGGGCGACCGGGGTTA
>JAODAL010079060.1:0-12700 GCA_025379985.1 Phyllomedusa bahiana | reverse complement strand
GTCTTTTGTGAAACTAAAAGGGGTTTTAAAGACCCCTTTTTCCGGCATTTTTTAAATGTGGGGGTCATGCAGGTTTGGGGCTCAATGCTGTGGCCCAGGACAGGTATAGTCAATGTCCAGTGAAACTAAAATGGGGGTTTGGGTAAAGACTCCTTTTTCCGGAATTTTTTAAATGTGGGGGTCATGCTGGTTTGGGGCTTTGCTGTGGCCCGGGAAACAGGTATAGTCAATGTCCAGTGAAACTAAAATGGGGGTTTTGAAAAGACTCCTTTTTCGGCACTTTTTAAATGTGGGGGTCATGCAGGTTTGGGGCTCATGCTGCGTTCCAGGACAGGGATATTCAAGGTCCATTTTCAAGTAACATGATAGTTCAAATCATACTGCCTTCTGGCACTTTTTAATTTGTGGGTGATGCAGGTTTAAGGGTCAGGCTGTGGTACAAGACAGGGATAGTAAATGGTCTGTGACTTTTTTCTGTGACTTTTATAACCTAAGTGTGTTGCCTAAAAATGTAGCACGTATCCATTTGACTGTTGTGGATGTTAATTTCAGCTTCTCCGCTTGTTTGGGTGTAAAAAATGAAGGTGTTGTTGCTCTCCCATAGACTTTAATGGTCATCGCGCATAATCGATGCTCACTATCAAAAAAACCTTATCGATAGGGGCCGACTATCGACTATCAACGATCTCGATGGGCCAACGCAATCGCTCAAACACTAGTCTTGATGTTTTTTGGTCCCTGGGCCAAAAATTTCTCGATACACCAGAGGAGGTCAATCCAATAGCAAACGGTGGGCAGTTTGTTCACTTGTATGTCCACCCGAGCTGTTCACATTGAGGTAATTGAATCTATGGATATTTTCAAGCTTCATAAACGCTCTTAGGTGCTTCATTGCCATCAGAGGGCCAGTAAAAACACATTCGTTCTGACAGAGGCCTAACTTTGTTGGAGCAGCTAAAGAACTACAAATTCCTACAAACCTGGATACACTCAGTGTCGAAAGATATCTAAGTGAGCAAGGTTGTACTTTTGGGCTTTCAATCTACCGCACTCTTCTCATATGAGTGGAGCTTGGGAGAGAATGATAGGGATAGCATGAAAAATCCTGGACTCTATCCTATTGCAAGTTGGTACAGCAAGGCTCACTCATGAGTGCTGAACTTCCTTTCTAGCAGAGGTTTCAGCCATCATTAATGCCAGACCTTTAATCCCAATTTCAAGTGATCCAGAAGATCTAGCGATCCTTACTCCTGCTATGCTGCTTACTCAGAAGACTGGCATTGTTAATCCTCCTGCAGGAGAATTCATATCTAAAGATCTTTATAAACGTCAATGGAGACAGGTTTCAAAGCCTCGCTAATACCTTTTTGGGACAAGTGGGAGGAAAACAGTACATCTCCACTTCTTACAACCAAGGAATAGTGGCAATCAACTAAACCTACCCTCAAATTGGTGATGTCGTTCTTATAAAAGTCTGTCAATCACATAGAAACGAATGGCCTCTAGGACTTATCACCAAAATTCTCCCAAGCGAAGACGGGAAGCATTTCGCAAAGTAGAGGTCAAGGTGCTTTGGCAGAATGAGACTAAACTGTTTTCCCCAGACCAGTTACTGAACTCATATTAACTGTTTTCTTCTGAGGACTCTGTTGTGGCATCAATTGATGCCAGACGGGGAGTTGTGCTTTATAGGGCATATATTAATGTTTGTACTTGTAATTCAATATGGTAATTTAATATGGCGTACATGCATTAGTTAAATAATTAATGCCTTTGGTGCCACCTTGTGGCCTTTGTTTGTAAGGTTTCACAAATGTTTATAGTTTCCTTATGTTTCCTTTTCACCTTATGTCTGCACAGAGAAGACATCAGCCATCTCATCTCTGCTCTTGTTGAAGCAAAGTTGGTAAGCTGTTCGGTTGTGAAAATGTCTAGCTATATCTAGCTTCATAAGCACTGCTAGTACAGTTTAGAACTTGTTGTATGTAGTTATGACAGATTATACTGTGCTGTTATTCAGATTGACCTAGGCATGTTGTCCACCATGTAAAGTTTACTGTATTTCTACCTTGTACACTGTTTTTATGTTTGTTACAAACAGCCTATGTACATTTTTGTTTGTCCATCAGTTTTACCCAATCCTACATCCTGTTAATAAAACTACAGACTTCAAACACGGTCGTAATTATTGACAAGTAGGAAGGCGTTTAGCTGCCTGTCGAGCTCCACATAGAACCCGGGGGTACATGAAGTGGGGGCAGGACAAACACCTATTTCCAACCAGCAAACCCCTCTTCACTGTAGTGATCCAAAATAGCAAGGGAGATTTGGTTGAGAGAAATAGCCACCATGACAGTAGCATTCAATACTTCTCCCATCCTCTCCTCTGTGGCACTAAATGCAGCATAAATAAAATGTTACATTTATTGTGTGGCTCGGTACAGATACAGCAAATCAGTATAATTTTGTTTTACAATTTTTGCACATTTAAACACTTTAATTTTGCCATATTCTGACACTTTTTTCTTTGGTCAGAGCTCCCCTTTCATTTTTTCAGAGCACTATATGAAATGAAAGGGGAGCTCTGATTGGTTGCTATGGGCAATAAAGAAAGTCATAGACATAGACCAGGCATCCTCAAACTGTGGCCCTTCAGCTGTTGGGAAACTACAACTCCCATCATGCATTTATATAACCTAATACAGTGGGCATGATGGGAGTTGTGGTTTCCCAACAGCTGGAGGGCCGCAGTTTGAGGATGCCTGACCTAGACAATGTTCATTCATGTGGCCCATAGTGTTTTAGTAATGAATAGTGTTTAGCGATAAAATTGGCCAAAGTTGAAATCGGGCACATTTTTAATAAAATCTGGGCTCCGAGATGAATAGATTATTTTTCTTAAAACCTGATCAATAAACTGAATCGCGGATTCAGATTGCGCCATTTTCGGCACGTCCTGTAATTTTGGCGGCCAGCCAATCAGTGCAGAGCACGGGTGGGTGGGGTGAAGAACGTCACCAGTGGGCTGTTTAGGGATCTCTTTGGCTGCTGAAATCGCATGACCTCGTTTCATGTATGTAAATGCACTTCCTGGTCTCCGCCATTAGCTTCTATACAGCGTACAGAACAGATCAGTGTCTCTCAGTGTCCCAGCGATTTTACAGCTGAAAAGCATCTGAGATAGATTAGTTAGTTTAGGGTACAGAAAGATTACAGAATTCTAGTTAGTATTATTTAGAGCTTTGGAAACCCGCACCAGTGCTCTGAACAGCACAGCTGCGGAGAGAGGGAGAGGGGCTCCTCTGATTCGGGGGGTAGATCCTGCATCAGAGATATTTCTCCTCTCAAGCCACTACGATATAGCCCCAAATTTTATTCCTGCCAGCAGCCAGCATCCACCACAGCCTCAGTTCAGGGTGTCAGTTTCTTTTGGGGTGCACGTCTGCATTTCTAACTTATATTTGTGATTTCAAGCCACTGTGATATGGCCCCGAATTTTAATCCTGCGGAGCCAGCATCCACCACAGCCTCAGTTCAGGGTGTCAGTTTCTTTTAGGGTGCACGTCTGCATTTCTAACTTATACTTGTGATTTCAAGCCACTGTGATATGGCCCCGAATTTTAATCCTGCGGAGCCAGCATCCACAATAGCCTCAGTTCAGGGTGTCAGTTTATTTTGGGGTTCACCTCTGCATTTCTAACTCATATTTGTGCTCTCACTGCACCCACTGTAAGTCCGGACCTGCCAGCTGAACCTCTGTGATCCACGTTCACAGCCTCACCCTCCTTGATCAGTAATTTCCTTCAACCCACTTGACAGTAGAATGCAGGATTTTCACAGAGGCCTCGTTGATCAACTGGGGACATCTGTTTCTTCTGCTTCACGTTCTAATGTCACGGTGGAAGAAAATCACCAACGTGACAGCAGTAGAATGGCAAGTAGCTGTAGCAGCAGCAGCATTGGAAAACTAGTTTTTAAAATAGTTAATTTCTTATTGCAAATTTTTTATACTGAGGGTCCATAAGGGCACCGGTGCGGGTTTTAGGGTCATGCTGCGGTACAGGACAGGGATATTCAATGTCCAGTTTAACAAAAATAGTGGTTCAAAGACTACTTTCTCCAGTACTTTTTAATCTAAGGGTCCATAAGGGCATCTATGTGGGTTTTGGGGTCATGCTGCATTAAAGGACAGGGATAGTCAATGTCCAGTTCACTAAAATAGTGGTTTAAATACTACTTTCTTCTGGCACTTTTTAATCTGATGGTCCATAAGGGCATCTGTGTTGGTTTTGGGGTCATGCTGCGTTTAATGACAGGGATAGTCATTGTTCAGATCACTAAAATAGTTTGTTAAATTCTTGTTTCTTCCGGCACTTTTTATCCTGAGGGTCCATAAGGGCATCTGTGTGGGTTTTGGGGTCATGCTGCTGTAAAAAACAGGGATAGTCAATGTCCTGTTTACTAAAATAATGGTTCAAATACTTGTTTCTTCCGGCACTTTTTATTCTGAGGGTCTTTCAAGGGCATCTTTGTTGGTTTTTGGGTCATGCCGCTGTAAAAGAAACCAATAGTAAAGGTCTTATTGAAAAAAAGCTTATTTCCCATGCTTCAAGGCCATCAAAATGAACAGCGGTTACTGGGTGGCCACCCTCCTTGATTCACGTTTAAAATCAAAAGTGAGCAATTTCCTCACAAATTGACAGTAGAATGCAGGAATTTGAGGCAGGCCTCACTGACCAACTGGAGACATGTGTTGCGTCTTCTTCATGTTCTAATATCATGGTGGAACAACGTCAGCAACGTGTCAGCAGTAGAATGGCAAGTAGCCATAGCAGCAGCAGCATTAGAAAAAATGTTTTTTAAAATAGTCAATTTCTTATTGTGAATTTTTATTCTGAGGGTACATAAGGAAATGTTTGCTGATTTTGGGGTCAGGCTACTTTAAAATGGATGCCAGGAGTGCCAATATGGCAGTATTCCTGTCAAGGGCCCTAATAAAATAGGGGCCCGATGATATGTTAATAGGAAGTATTAATGGGTGGGCGCCCCATTTGATTTAGCTGCATGTGGCCATAAAACGGTTAATAGATGACTGACGGCAGCCCTGGCTCTCACTGCACCTATTGTAACTAGGGCCCTGCCAGCTGTTGCAAAAAGTGATAGAGGTCTCCTGCCAGTTCCCATGTGCCATTTCCAATACTGGTGTCTTGCTTTGTGTCTAAGGGGCGCCGTAGCAGCTGCTACCGCTGTACCTGCTGTGGCTACACTGTCCTCATCCTTTCAGTTAGCAATGAAAGAAATGAATTATTTTAGCCTGTGAATTTTTTTCTGTGACTCTTGTAGCCTAATTGTCTTGCCTAAGACATAGCATGTATCCAGTTTACTGTTGTGGATGTTATTTCCAGCTTCAACTCACCTGTTTGGGTATAAAAATGAAGCTGGTGTTTCTCTCCCATAGACTTTAATGGGAATTGGAGATTAATCGACATCGAGGATTGACAATAGGGGACATGATTCAACATAATCTGAAATCTACTCGAGACAGGCAGTGAAAGTGGTTCCAATATATGTCCTGGATTAAAGCGGCAACTGTACAATCAGCGTAGACACCCAAAATGGACGAGCCGGTGAAGCAATTGATCCAGACCAACAACAACCTCCAGCTGATGGCGGCAAGCCAGCAGAAGGCCCATGAAGAGACCTACAGGCCCAAACAGAGACCAATCGCCTGTCGATCCAGACGCACCAAGCGGCGATAAAAAATCAGCAACAGGTAAACCAGGCTATACAGCAGCAGCTCCGGGCCCTGACTACATGGCCAGAGGGGTCAGCAGGTGGGCAGTTCGCGCCCCGGCAAGCGGTGCTACAAGTCCTGCGTAAGATGACCCAAGACGATGACGTGGAAGCGTATCTCGGCACCTTTGAGAGGAAGAAAGAGAAAGAGAGAGAGAGCAGAAAGAGAGAGCAGCTCCCAGTGGACCAGTGGGCCGATGTCCTGGCCCTCTTTCTTACTGGTGAGCCACAAAAGGCCTACTTCGACCTGAGGGTTGAAAATGCCAAGGACTACACCAGGCTGAAAGGGGAGAACCTAGCCTAACTGGGGGTTAATCTGGCGGCCCAGGCCCAGAGAGTCTACACCTGGGAGTTCAATCCAGCAAAGCCAGATCAGTCACAAATGTAGGACCTCTTCCACCTCACCAGCAAGTGGCTGCAACCCGAGTGTCTGACGGCTGCCCAGGTGACAGAGTGGGTCATCTATGACTGCTTTGTATGCGCCCTACCCGTGAGGATCCAGTGGTGTGTGGGTACACGAACCCCAAAAGCCTGGACGAGCTCGTCTCCGTTGTGGAATGTTACAGCGCCACTGAGGAGTTCCTCCAACGACTGCATCCACCAATGCCAGCACGGGGTAAGACTTCTGCCAGTCTTGCCCGGAGTGCCAGATTAACGCCTCTAGGCCCTATTTTCTGAGCCCTCTAATTACTCTGCCGATTATAGAGATCCCCTTTGAGCGGATCGGCATGGACCTGATAGGGCCGCTCCCTAAGTCAGCCAGGGGACATAAGCACATCTTAGTGGTCCTCTATTACACCACCCGTTATCCCGACGCCATTCCCCTTAGGAACACCTCCTCCAAAGGGATTGCCAAGGGTTTGTTCCAAATGTTCACCTGCACGGGTATCCCAAAGGAGATAAAAAACTGCCCGGGGCCCCCCCTTCATGCCCTAAAGGGGACCAAAGAACTCTGCCGCCTACTCAACTTTAGCCTTTCCCCTCATCCCTTTCGTGAATCATCCCCAGACCGATGGCCCTGGTGGAGATTTAAAACAAAACCCTAAAGGCGATGCCCAATAAGGGGTAGAAAAGGATGGGAGAAAACGGGACTGCCTTTTGCCCTACCTAATGTTCCTATACGGGAGGTCCCGAAAGCTCCACAGGGTTCCCCACCTTTCGATTTTCCTTCTATTTTTTCATTTTCCCAGGTAAACTCCGGGTTTTTACCAAAGGGGAAAACCCTCGGAGCAGGAGAATATCCCCGATAGGGGTTTATTGAAAATTTCCCAAAAAGTGGGAACAAAAATTGCCAAAAAACCTGCCCATATACGAGAAAAACATCCAGCGGGCACAAAAACCCAGGAAAAGGGTAAAATTAAACCAGGGCGGGCAAGGGTCAGAGTTTTTTTCAGCCCCCCGGACCCGGGGCCCCGTATTTGGGCCCCACAGTCGAAAAAAATTCCGGGCAAAAGGGAAAGGCCCATTGGGGTGAGTAAATTATAAGGTTTTTCCCAACCCTTTTAAACGGCCCAAACCTTATCAAATATCCCAATATCAATTTAAAATTAACCCCCGGGAAGGGAAACCGTCAAAGTTTTGGGCGGTAAAGAGCATGGGAAGTCCCCCAAACAAAAGAGTTACCATCTGTCCAAAACTCCGAGTCAAAAGCAAAAAGCCCCGGGGCAGGAAACCAGGGATTTCCTCCCAAAGGGGAACCAGCGGTCTTTCAAAATTTTTCCCCGGGTCGCCCCTAAGGTCATTGAAACATGACATCATAAACAAAACCCTTTGGACAAAGGGAAACCTTTTAACCGTAAAAGGGTCCCGGGACTTGGGAAGGCAAGCAATCTGAAAAAATTTTAAAAAAAATGAAAAACTTGGGGCCCATAAAAAAAAACCCAAAGGGGGTGGTCAACCCCCCATATGCTCAAAACCCCAAAAACCCTTTAGGAAAGCTTATTTTCTGCAATGATTTCCGGGAAAACAAAACGAAATCTAAAAATTTTATGCCTACCCAAAAGCCTCGGGTTATGAGTTGTTGAGGGCCCAAGGACCCCGCGAGAAAATATTCAGTACTTAGACTTGCCCAAAGGGGCCTATTGGCATTTTACCCTCAAAAAGGGAAAGACCGGGGAGAAAACTCCCTTTTTTTAAACCCCAATGGAAAACCTTTAAAATATTTTGTCCTCCCCTTTGGCCAACATGGGGCCCCGTCCACTTTTCCAGAGGATCAGGGAAAACAACCCTGAAAGGCCCCAAAAGGAAAAAAATGCGGGGGCAAATCAGGATGACTCTGGGGTCTTTAGCACGGTTTGGGAGTCCCACCTAACCGGGATTGAAAGGGCCGTTTTAAATTTGCCATAAGGGCAGCAGGTTTAACCCCCAAACCACCCCGAAAAGGGGTGCCATAGGACAAAAGAGGGGGCTCGCAAATTTTGGGCAAAACGACATTGGGAAAGGGGGGTAAAAACGGGATGAAATTTAAAAAAATTGGTTTCCCAAACCCGGTCTCCAAGAAGCAATTTTCGCCCTTTTCTAGAAAACCCCCACGGGGGTTACTATGGGAAGGTTTTAAATCCCCAACTTTCCCTCCATAGCCCCCCCCCCAAATGGACCCCCACAAAAGGGACCCGTTCCCCCTATGGGTAAAAGGGAAACCGGGAGGCTGAACAAGCTTTCAAAAACAAAAAGGGGGTACCCCTGCAAGAGACCATACTTTCCATTGCCCCAAACCCTTCCCAAAAGGGAAAATTTAAATTGTCCAGGCAATCCCTTCTAAAGGTGGGCTTGGGGTTTCCCGCCCAAACAGTTTGGTTGGGAGAAGGACACCCCGGGGTATACCTAGCAGGAAGCTGTCGGGGGCCCAGAAAAAAACTATCCATAGTCGAAATTTGGATTTTCCCCTGGCTTTTAAAGGGCTTTTTGGGGATTCGCGCATATTTACCGGGAAAGGTAGCCCCCTTTAAAGTTATCATGCCCCATTCACCTCTAAAGTGGATGGCACAAAATATGGGAAAAAATGCAAGGTGACCCAGTTTTTCCCCCGGGCTTTTACGGGACTTTAATTTCCCTTCTCTAGAACTTTTCGCCCCCGGTTTCCCAAAAAACCCAAACCCGAAAACCGCATTTTCCCGATACAAACTTTAAGGCACAAATCTCCCCCAACAGTCGACCAGAGGGGGGGGATATTTAAGGCACCGAAAAAATTTCTGCAATGGGCGTAAACCCCCAGCCGGTTTTTGGACATCCCGACGGAAAGGGGCCCAAGACACATGCCCCCAAAGGGAAAAGGACCCTTGGGGGATTTAAAGGGCCAATTTTAAATAATGCCCACAGTCAGACAGTGGGCATATGTTTTAGCTTTACTTGTATGGCTTACAGCCAACCCTTTGGGTCGGCCTTTAAATTGGTTTTAAGCATAAGCAGGGTGAGTGCTAACCCCTGTTCCTTTCCGGGTTTTCCCCGGCATATAAAAGGTAAACAGTTAAGCGGGACGGCGTCCGGCTGTATCCCATTACCTTTCAGGCTGGAGAGTTAAACACTGGAGGAACCAGGTCTGCAAAAACAATAAACACAAGTGCAGTGGGGGCCCCCCTACACTCAGATGGAAGAAGGGGGGTTTGGTTTATGTTATAGTTTTGGCTGTGCTTTCATTCCCATACTTTTGTTCTGTTTGCACAATAAACAAAAGGGGAAAAAAGAACCATATGAAATTTGAACTGCCTCTGCCAAAATTTGCCGGAAGGACTTGGGCCGCTAAAACCCAGAGCTGTGCAAGCTCAAAATTTCATAACTAAAAACAAATCTATCTATCTATCAATTCTTTCAAAATAAATAAATATATATATATAAAAATATAAAAATAAAAATAAAAAATTTTAAAATATAAATACACAGACCAGTCAGAATTTTAATTTTAGGGTCTTTAAACTAAAAAAATTAAAAAAAGTTATCCCATTTTAGGATACCTTTCCCTTTTCTAAAAACTGCAGAAGGAAATGTAATCACAGAAGCAGAAGTAACTTGTACAGTAAAGCAAGCTTTTTTTTCATTTTTTTGTAATAATTAACCAACTTTATTTTTCATAGGGGTTTAAAACTATCAGTTAGCACTACAGGAGCCCAGCAAGAGCACCCCCCCCAAAAATTTTTTTTTCCAGCTTTTTTAACCATGTGGCCTTCCGCAGAAAAATAAAACAGCGAATCAATTTTTACCCCGAGCCCCGGAATGCCATTGGTTTTTAAACCATGCAGCGGGAATTTGATAAATGGCTTTTGGTCCTGGTTTGAACATACTACTTTTACACCTTGCCTGTCTGCTCTTACCCACATCTAAGTGTAAGACATAAAAAGCAAACTCATATACCATGGAAGTCATATGATTTTTTTTTGTCATACTTGCCAAATTTTTGAAATATACATTTTTTAATGTCCCTTATAACAGGTCACACCCCTTTGTAAACTCCTCCCTATTGTCCATAAATGTAAAATGTAAAATCTACTAATCAGTTAAATTTTCACATATTCAAGAACAGGTGAAAGCTGAGTGTTGACTGTGGTCTTGCGAAAGTGACATCACAAAGACACAAAAGGGGTTTGTATACCTAGTGATTACTCTAAAACTTAAAGGAGTTGTCTCACGACTGGATTTCATCCTACCTTGGTGCTGTCCTAAGAGCTGTAGTTTTGAAATCATTGGCGGGAGCACTGGCTTCCTGGAGTCCTCTCCCCCCCCTTTCATTACTAGGTGACGTCATGCTGCTGCGCTCGCTCCCGAGGAGAACATCTCAGATCACAGAGTTTCTCTTTTCCCTGCTGCTCACCATTAATAGTATCCACATGTACACAGCACATATTTCTCTCCCCCATACATCCATACATGACCCGGGCCAGGGGTTCCCAGCACAGAGAATTGAGCAGGGGGGAAGGGATTCAAATAATCTCTGATGTGTTGTATTTGCATGGCGTTATCTCAGTGCTACATCTGTCTGTGTCTGCTTAATTACTATTCACTGACTGTTGACTATTTCCTGCCTGAATCATTCACTTCAGCAGTGAAGCTGGTTAGGTAAACAGGAGAGTGAATGCTAATTAGGCTGACTCAGAGCTGAATGAGACAGGCAGGAAATAGTTAACAGCAGTGAATAATAATTAGGCTGAGACACAGATAAGGCAGCAGGGGAGATGACAGGGGCTGCTAGTATGCCTGCTCTAAATCACTGGACAGAGAGAGAAAGGACAGGAGATAGTTAAACTTGTGTGCTCGCTCCCGACGCGACCTGTTGTGATAAGATGCCGGAGATACAGCCTATCAGGGAGAACAAGCAGGTCGGTGACTATAGAGACCTCAGCAGCCTCTGAAGCCACTAAAAACAACTTATCTAGAAATCAGTAGGAGATTTGTTATTGACATATATTGCAAACGTGCTTGTTTTTTTGAAGATCTTTAATTTGAATGACAATCTTTGTAGTGAGACAACCCCTTTAACCTTTAATAAATTTATCATAAAACCACAATCTATAATATTAATAATAATACTAACTTATGAAAGCCTACCTATCAAAAAGAAGGGCAACCACCCCGATAGGGAAGACCCCACCTGGAACCTAAAGTTACAAGATATAATCAAGTGATATCCAAAAATTGTCTATGTAGATGACTCTCCTAAGCCGGATAAACCTACATCGCAACTACACCTCGAAAAATACCGAATAGTTTGTCCCACAATATTTTAATCTCACAAGCGATTAATATACTGTATATCCGATAATAGATATAACTATATCACCAATCAAACGAAAGAAAAGATAAATAGTCACAATATTTTGTCCAAATAGTTCTGTCCTGAATCATTAGGGTATGTTCACATGAAGGACTGCGGCGTGGGGGGGCCGGCAGCCGGCTGGCCCCATTGACATTCAATACTCGCGGAATGTATTTGCCGTAAATAATAGACATGTTACTTATCTCCCCGCGCGTACAATACGATCGTATTGTACGAGCGGGGAGAGGAGGCGTAATCCATAGTTCTCTATGAGAACTATGGATTACCGTCATTTCGGCGTGCATTGTACCCGTATTAGAGTGCAAATACGCAGCGAAATGCGCGCCTAAATTACGCCGTATGAACATATCCTTAGACTCTAATTATCAACCAACATTATTAACTCTACCCTGCATCCCCATTGTCCCTACACATTTATCTCAGGCTTCTGGGCTAGGCAAGGAGAAGGCAACTTTGAAAATTACATGAAGATTCTGGTAGTTTTCATCTCTAAAAGAGCACTATGTCTAAACTGACTAAAGTAATCCCTGCTCATGTGTGGCTGAGAGGGTGATCTTAATTGATTGAGCAGCATGATTGACAGCCAGATCAAGTCTCTATAGTGTGTTCTATATATCCCTAATGCTAGTTTACATCTGACAACACTCAGCATGTCCTGATGTACCATGACATTTGGTAAATATGTCCTCTTTTAGTGATTATCTGTAAATAGTTGATTTTCCTTGGAATTAAACATATACATTGGCCAGCAATCTTCAAGCAGTTGATTCTCAGATATTCACTACTTCTCTTAAAATCTTCAGTTTAATATACAACAAATGCTTCTGTAAATGAAAATCCAGTAAGTTTTTGGAAAATATGTGAACTAAATATTTGACTTTCCCATCTCAGGCTTTAGCAGCTGCGTGGTATTTGCAGCTACTCACAGATTTGACAGGATTAAGTCTAATGGACATATGTCAGCTATTTTATTAGCTTAACCCCTACAGAAATATTGCAGATAGTAAATCATGGTCCTCTAAGTCTTCTTGAAATAGGTTCAGGAAAATATTTTTCTTTATTTTCTGTACAATATAATGATTCAGACTGGGTTGTGTGGGAAGAGAGAGAGGGACAGAGACAAAAAGAAAGAGAAAGAAG
>JAODAL010079059.1:0-12700 GCA_025379985.1 Phyllomedusa bahiana | reverse complement strand
GCCCCCCCTTTTCTTTAAAATTTAAAAGGGACAGTCGCCGGTAATGGAAATTGCCGGGCGCTGTCTCTATTTAAGTTTAGGTCCAGCGTCACTTCCCCGCTGGATCTTTGTTGCCCCGTGCCTTTGAGAAAGCGTTCCTGTTAGTCTATTAGCCTTGCCGTGTACCAGACCTTGCTACGTTTCTCGACTCCGAACCTCTGCCGCCTGCCCTGACCTTATCCCCTTTGTCCTCGACCACGAACCATTGCCGCTGCCCTGACCATACTGCCTGCCCACCACTACGTTTCCCTTGGATTACGTTTTTGTACCTCGCGCACCTGGGCTGCCGCCGCAGGCAAGTCACGTCAGGGGGCCCGACCGGGTAGCCTCAAAGCCGCGCAAGTCCATCCCGCTTTGCGGCGGGCTCTGGTAAAACCGGGCTACTTAGATTCCGTTCCCTGGCGTGGCTTAGCTATCATCGCCTGCGGTGGTCCTGCGGATCCACTACCAAGTCCGTTACAGTATCGCTTCTTCAGTTCGTATGTTTCAAAGTATTTTCAATTTCTCAGCTCTACAAATCCAGGGGGGTTTCTTCCCCTCCCAGCTGGGTGTTTCTTAACTGAAGGGTGATGACATCATCACTCCCTTCACTGTTCATGCTGGTTCCTGAGCCCTGTTCTCCCCCCCCCTCCCCCTCTGTTGAGTCCACATCCCCACTGTTCCTCTCCCTATGCAGTCTTAATTTTGTAAGAGTTGTTTAAATACCACATACCTGCATTCAATCTAGACAGCCTTCTATAAACTCAGTCTTCTATGATCTCTTCTCCTCTCTCCGCTGGAGGTTTGTTACAGTTGAATCCAGTCTTCTATGAACGGCACAGATCTCCCTTCTATGCAGGAGAGTTAGGCACCATGGCACAAGTTTGCTGTTTTCTGATTGTAGAATCAGCAGCAGTGTGTTTCTGCTGGGTGTGCAGAGTGAAATTGCTGCGGCCCCTTACTCTGAGTGAGAGAAGCAGGGATCGAGGCACACTTCTGCTGTTTTCTGACTGTAGAAGCCCTGCAGTGTTATTATGTTTCTTCTTGCTATGCAGAGTGAAATTCCTGCTGGTCCCTTACTCTGAGTGAGAGAGACAGGAATGCTTGCTCCTGGGGCCAGACAGAATGTAAATTAGTAGAGCCATCAGCCAATGACAGGACAGGAGGAGGAATCAGACCAGCACTGGGGAACTGTGTTTACACAAACAGAAGATAAGGGGACACTGTGAAAACAAGACAGCTTTGCTAATGACATCCAATTGCAAAGTTGTTTGTTTTCACTGTCCCCTTATTCTTAAGACCATTTAATGAAATGATACAACCCCTTTAAGTTCGAGTAGAAAATCTCGATTTTTTTAGAACTCGAACAGAACAGAACATTTTACTGTTCGTAATAATAATAATAATAATTTTTATTTATATAGCGCCAACATATTCCACATCACTTTACAATTTAGAGGGTATACTTTACAACATTACACATTAAAAGAACTTACAAATAGACACAAGGTGTGGGGACCCTGCTCACGAGAGCTACAATCTATTATGGTTGTACGGGTGAGACAAAGGGTTTAAGAATGCTCAGTTTACAAGGTCCAGCCTGTTCATAAATAGGGGTGGTTTACATTTAAAAATTGGGTGTCCCTAACCACCCTGACAGTACAATCTATATACAATTTAAATGCCTGTGAGTGCCCTAGTGTTGGGAGTGACAGATTTTGTGATAGCGATGGGGGTTAGCAATTAGGGATCTTGATATGCCAGCCTGAGAAGATGTGTTCTTAGCGCCCTCTTAAAACTTTGAGGGTTGTGAGTGTGCCTGATTGTCCACGGTAGCATGTTCCAGAGAATTGGCGCCGCACGTGTGAAATCTTTGAGACGAGCATGGGAGGTTCGGATGACTGAGACATGTAATCTGAGGAGTTAAGTTCTAGTTCTAGTTCGACATGCCATTTTCAGTTTCATTCTCAGCGGCTTTCTGCACTTTTGGCAGCCATCCAATCATCTTTCTGCATTTTTGGAGGCCATCCAATCAGTGCAGAGCACAGAGACGTGTCAAAAATGGCATCGCCGAGGTGTAGGGCTCTCTTTGGCTGCTAAAATCACTTGACCATGATATATATATTTCACTGTATTGCCTTGTGAACGCCATTTTCAGCTCACTCTCTGTACTGTACGGTCTGCTCTTAGTTAGTTAAATAGCATTTTCCTCTCCATAGATTGCAATAAATAGGGAGTTTGGTATTGCTGGCTGCATCTTTCCCAGACCCAGAAGCTGTTATTTTGTGACATTTGCAGGCTCGCATAACGCCTAACTGTCATATTCATTGACATACACTATACAGAGTTCTTGGATTTGCTAAATCATACTCAGTCCCCAAAAGTTCAGTTTTTGCAGTATTGGAGGTGAAATCATTTTATAATGTACCGTCTCCAATTCTCCTATACAAAGAAATATATTCTAAAGAGTGATTGGTTGGTGAAAATTATTCTGAGTGGAGAAAAGTTCATTTTGGCAGTTTTGGGGGTTCAGTAATTGTATAACACACCATCTCCAAATCTCCTATGTGTCAAAGGGGCTTTTGGGCCCCCTCAGGATACAGGGTCCCGTAACAGCTGCTACGGCTTCACCTCCTATAGCTACGCCCCTGCCTGCAAGCTGTCCCTTCAGTTAGTCATTGAAAGGAATTAAGTATTTTAATCTCTCAGTTTTTTTCTGTCACTCTTACAGCCACATTTTCTTCACTAAGTTGTTCCATATATCCAGTTTACTGTTATGGATGCTAACTGCAGCTACTCCTCACCTGTATAGGTATAAAAATTAACCAGAACATATTCTCCCATTGATTTTAATGAGGTTCTAGTTTGAGTTCTAGTTCGACTCGAACCTCGAATCGAACACTACTACTGTTATAAGTTCTACTCGAACTACAACATTTTACTGTTCGATCATCTCTAATTGCAACAGGTTCCCATTAAGAAATATCATTACCACGTGATGTGTTGTACAGATAATCAGATTGTACTTGTGAAACTGAGTATGAGTTCTATGTATTTCTGTATGAGTTCCAATATATATTTTCTACTTCAAAACAATTATGTTCTCAAATAGTTTAGGGAAAGAAATTATTTATATGATATGGAAATGCTTTCCATAGCTCTTAATATGTACTCTTAATATGAAGCAGTTAACTTGTTTGGGACAACGCAACCTATGGCACCTTCGTTGCTCCATGCAGCAGGGCTCCTGTCTTAGTAGGTAGTTTCACCACCCTCAGGCATATCATTTCAGATTAGGGCCTACATGTTGCCCTATTAAACTCTCTGCTGTGCTCAACTGGCCCTGCCCATAAGGTCTCCGATCACTTTCTGGGCTTTGTTCATTATTATTCTCAATTCATTATACACTTGTCCACCCTAGTAGCCCCCATTTCTTTAACTATAACCCTAAACATTGGACTCCCCAAGTTAAAGAGGCTTTCTGGCAGTTGAAAGAAGCCTTTGCCTCTGTATCTGTGTTGCACTGTCACCATTCACCCAGAGCCTTCTATTTAGAGGTTAACACATCTTCTTTGGGAGTCAGAGCAGTATTTCCCCAAATATACAGTATAATAAGGGCAGAAACCTAACTTGTGGCTTTTTCTCCCAGACTTTCTCCTCTGCATACATAAATTTCACTGGTGATCAGGAACTCATAGCAATTAAGCTGGCTTAGGAAGAGTGGCGCTATCTGGTAGAGGAAGTGTGTTATCCAACGACTACACTGAACATAAGATTCTTTGCTGCCTGCAAACTGCATATCATTTGAACCTTTGGCCAGCACGTTTGTCCTTCTTCTCTTGTTTTGACTTTCTGCTTCATCTCAGACCTGCGGAGAATGGTAAGACAGATGATCTGTCTCAGTTGTCGGATTCCACAGGTCAAGTTCCTGACCCACAAGTTATCATCGATCTAGATCATCTGGTTTCTGCAGCTTCCATATGGATTAATGAGTTTCCCCCTAGTAAGACTTTTGTACCTCTGTCTATATGAAAAACCAATATTCGTTGGGCACCCTAGGGTTCACATATTTATTTCTCAACACTACTAGAGGACCTCTGTTTCTTATGATGTCAAAAATGTATTGCTGCGTTCAGAGACAGTGGAATACCACACCTTATGTACACCAGCATATGTTCTTCGTGTGCGCACTGCAAGCATGGGCTGAGCTAGTCAAGATAATGTTAGAACTAGGTAGGGCTTTATCTGACACAGACACTCCTGGAGACAATAAGGCATCATATACAAGTAGTTGATGCAGCCCCTCCAACAATACATGTTGAGATGGGAGTAGCCACCATTTGGCTCACAATAGCATGAAAGGTTTGGGCAAAAGCTATAAGCCATTTTAAGGGCTTGGTCATCTTATTTATTGGGCACACTAGGCAGTTGCTCGAGGGCCCCAGTATCATAGGGGTCCTCAGGTGGTGAATATACATCCCAGTAGACCATGGCACTTGTTTTGGATCCCTGGGTCTGTGATGCTCATGTATTCTTAGGATGTGCAAACAGTTCAAAAACCCTGGTGAAGCAGGAAGCCATGAACCACCTGCTCTGTCAATTAGTCTTGTAGGCTGCAGGCTGCATTCAAGACATCCGCGAAGTGTCCCAATGTAGGCGGCATGATGATATAGGTGTGTTTAGGGGGTGCTAGACGCATGGCCTTTTATGATGTCATGAATTTGGGCAGGGCGCACCGCACTGCTGTGCCCGGAGGCCCATAATGCTGTTAAAACAGCCCTTCTTAAGGAGCAGTCTTGCCTAAGGATTTAAGAGTGACTTTACAAGCAGCTGCTTTTATTTTTCTACTATTCAAAAGACTGTCTATTAGGTGTGAGGAAAACCAATAAACTGTGTACCATTTCTAGAGAGTGTACCACTTAAATTGACAATAATCACCAAATCTAGCATGCCTGTTCAATCTTGCTTTGCACCTTATAGTATCTGTAAAATGTCATCATCTCCTGACCCCTACATGTTTCTGAGACTGCCTCATTCATCTTTTTTGTGGTTGCAAATATCGATGTGCTCCCTGGCAGGGCAGTATTTAGAGTTCATTATACCCAGGCATTTTACTTTTTATACCCTCTACTGGTGATTTAAGTTACAGGTGCATATACACTTTAACCCCTTAAAGGGAACCTGTCACATAGGTTATGCCCTCCTTGCTGAGGACAGCACAAGCTAGTGTCAGACCTGCTGTTTCCAGCGCTGTGTCCCTTATTCTGTAAGATGCAGCAGTTTTAGAGTATTTAATGCTCAAATCTTATTCATGAGCAGATGTTAGCCCCACCCACCAAAGGCTAGCCCCGCCCACCCTCAGTTATTCACATGGTTCTATCTATTAAAAGTAATAGGTTAGTCAGTTGTGAGGTGGGCGTGGCTAGGCTCAGATGGGTGGGACATGAAAAACGGACTCTTTTCATGACTCTTTTCTGGCTGAAAACTGCATATTTGAGCATTAAATACTCTAAAACTACAGCATCTTACAGAATAAGAGACACAGTGCTGGAAACAGCAGGTCTGTCACTAGCTTGTACTGTCCTCAGCAAGGAGGGCATAAACTATGTGACAGGTTCTCTTTAAATTTTGACCATCCAGACAGAGTCCCATTTTTTAAATCTGACATGTCACTTTATGTGAGAATAACTTTTTGATAATTTTACGTATCTGTCTGATTCATAGACTGTTTTCTAGTGACACATTGGGCGACATGTATGATCGGGCTTTTCGCCCGTTTTTTGTCGTATACTGCGCCTCCCAGCCCGAATCCCGCTGTCGGACGCGGGGATTCAGTGTTAGGCGCAGTGTTCGCCACTTTCAGCTGCGCCCCGCTTGAAGGGGCGGGCAATGGGCGCGGTGTGGGCGCTCGGTAGGCTTTCCGGGGCGGGACGCGGCGCGCTCGAAAACTCCGAGGCATGTACGATGGCGAGTCGGCAAAGCGAGGCGCAGTGCAGCGCTCGGCAGCTCCGACAGGCAGACCAGGTTTTTTTTGGTCTAAATCCTCCGACAGAGGCGAAGTGAAGCAGGATCGGAACATGCGAGGAAGCAGATAAAAGATCGCGACAGAAATCTCGGCGCTCCGCTCCGTGCAGCAGGAGTATGATTCCGAAAAAATCGCCTTTATAAAGGCGGAAAACAGTGTCAGAAAAGAGCTGTACCACAAAAATAAACATAATTAAAAAAAAAAACACTTTCCAAAACTCTAGAACGGCGCAATATCAAGATTTATGATATTGGAAATTGCCGGGAAATACAGTAATTCAAATTCTGAAACCTATTCTCATTGGTCGGCATAAACCGGCCAATCAGAATAGGAGCGAGAGTGAACAATTAAAACCTATGGGGAAGGATTGACCAATCAGAATCCACGGCGGGACAGTTCAAAACACAGTAAAAATGCTGAAAAAAAGCTGATTGGCTGAGCTAGCGGGGGCTTGGCTAGCTCGGCCAATCAGAATAGGTGCGACAAAGACCTTATTCTAGTCTATGGAGAAGTTTAGGACCAATCAGAATCCACGGCGGGATAATTCAAAATACAGTAAAAAGACAGAAAAGAGCTGATTGCTGAGCTAGCGGGGGCTTGGCTATCCCAGCCAATCAGAGCGCAAGCTACTTCTCCCATTATAGTCTATGGAGAGATGGGCGCACTGAAATCTCGGCACTCAGCGCCGTGCGGCATGAAGTATTATCAAAAAATTATTTTTATTAAATGTAAAACATTATCAGATAAAGAGCCAAACCCTTCTTTAGAAATTAAAGCAGTTAAAAACCCGAACAACGTGTTTGTCGCCGAGACCGGCGCTACATAGGGAATTGCAATAGAGAGAATTGCCGGGAAATATAGTAATTCAAATTGTTTAAGCTATTCTCATTGGTCGGCATAAAACCAGCCAATCAGAATAGGAGCGACAATGTCCCATTATAACCTATGGAGGAGAATTGACCAATCAGAATAGGAGCGACAATGTCCCATTATATCCTATGGAGAAAAATTGACCAATCATATTCAAAGGCGGGACAGTTCAAAATACAGTAAAAATGCAGAAACGAGCTGATTGGTTGAAGCGGCGGGGGCTCTTCCAGCTTAGCCAATCAGAGCGCGAGCTACTTTCTCATAGAGTTCTATGGGGAAAGAAATTCTGAGCACGCTCTGTGATTGGCTAAGTTAAAAGAGGCGCCGTTATTTGGACCAATGGGAGAGCCAGTGACGCTCCTATGGGTTTTGTAATGCAATCTGAAATAAAACTGTACATGGCCGAAATCAAATTATAAGACTACAGAAGTTATCCCGATGTGTATATAAAACGAATGATAATATGGGGGTAACGAAAAAAAAAATTAAATCAATAAATCATGTTTATTTCTTTATTTTCGTTGCACCCGTCCTATTGATCCTTTGCTAACGAAAATAAAGAAATAAACATGATTTTATTTATTAATTTTTTTTTTTTCGTTACCCCCATATTATTATTCATTTTATATACATATAGGGACAACTTCGGTAGTCTTATAATTTTATTTCGGCCGTGTACAGTTTGATTTATGATTGCATTAGAAAACCCATAGGAGCGTCGCTCGCTCTCCCATTCTCGGCGACAAACGCGTTGTTCGGGTTTTTTAACTGTTTTATTTGTAAAGAAGGGTTCGGCTCTTTATCTGATAATGTTTTACATTTAATAAAAATAATTTTTTTTATTAATACTTCATGCCGCACGGCGCTGAGCACCGAGATTGCATTGCAGCCATCTCTCCATAGACTATAATGGGAGAAGTAGCTCGCGCTTTGATTGACTGGGATAGCCTAGCCCCCGCTAGCTCAGCCAATCAGCTCTTTTCTGTCTTTTTACTGTATTTTGAATTATCCCGCCGTGGATTCTGATTGGTTAAAACTTCTCCATAGACTAGAATGGGTCTTTGTTGCTCCTATTCTGATTGGCTGAGCTAGCCGAGCCCCCGCTAGCTCAGCAATCACTCTTTTCAGCATTTTTACAGTATTTTGAACTATCCCGCCGTGGATTCTGATTGGTCTAAACTTCCCCATAGGTTTTAATGGGTCTCTGTCGCTCCTATTCTGATTGGCTGAGCTAGCCAAGTCCCCAGTAGCTTAACCAATCAGCTCTTTTCAGCATTTTTACTGTATTTTGAACTATCCCGCCGTGGATTCTGATTGGTCTAAACTTCCCCATAGGTTTTAATGGTTCACTGTCGCTCCTATTCTGATTGGCCGGTTTATGCCGACCAATCAGAATAGCTTTCAGAATTTGAATTACTGTATTTCCCGGCAATTTCCAATATCCTAATTCTTGAATTAGGATATTGGAAAGTGATTTTGTTTTATGTATTTTTTATTTTTTAGGTTTCAGCTCTTTTCCTGAGAATGTTGAACGCCTTTATAAAGGCGATTTTTGATTCAGACTCCGCACCGACATCTGGAATGATTTCTCGCTGTTCCAGCCTGTCTCGCATCGGAACTGTTTTTCGGCGCAGTCCCGCACGGCGCCTAAGTCCCGCACTGCGCCCATGTCCCCGCACTGTGCCCCACACACACTGGCGAGGCGCAGGGAACTTTTGCCTGCATGTATGAGTGCGCTATCTCCAGCGGCGAATCTTAGGCGCAGCGCCGCTCTGCGCCTCAGTCCCCGCACTGCGCCCCACACACTGGCCAGGCGCGGCGGACTTTTCCCCGCATGTATGTCCGCACTACCTCCGGCGCCGAATCATAGGCGCAGCGCCGCACTGCGCCTAAGTCCCGCACTGCGCCTAACACACAGGCGAGGCGCGGCGGACTTTACATGCTATGTATGAGCGCGCCCCGGCCCCGACATAAATCAGGCGCAGATTCCGCCGGAAAACTGGCGGAAAGGTGCACCCCGACCCGGCGAGATTCATACATGTCGCTCATTGTGCTTTAAGTTAATAAAAAATTTGGTCCATACAATCCTTGTTTATTTTTGAAAAATATCAAGATGTAGTGAAAATTTAGAAAAATTTGACATCTTCAAAATTCAAAAATGTCTGCGTGCAAGACAGATAATTATTCCATACAAAATAGTTTATAACTAGCATCTACCATATGTCTACTGTAGGTTGTCATCATTTTTAAATGTCTTTTTATTCTTTTACGAAATTAGGGGGCTTAGAAATTTAGTAGTAATTTTTTTACATTTTTTAAAATTTGATAAATTTGCAATTTATTTTTAGGGATAAGTCCAGTTTTACATGGCTTTTAGGGACCTATATATTAGATATCTCCATAAATGACATTGCATAATAAACTACACCTCTTAAAGTATTCAGAATAGCATTCAGGAAGTTTATTAATCCATTAGGTGTTTCACAGAAATGAAAACAAAGTGGAAGTGAAATTTCAAAATTTCACTTTTTTTGCAGATTGTCATATTTATCAACTATTCACTGTAACATGGTAGATGGGACCAGAGAAATGCAACTTCATATATATTCCCCCAATTCTGATGTTTTTAGAGATATCTTATATAGGGCTATATGGCTCAGCCACAAACCTCATAATTAGGGATGAGCGATATTATCGGCAAAAGTTGAAATCAACACGATTTTTAGGCTGATCGGAAATTGCCGATCACGTGATATTTTAGGTGACAATCTTACAGATAATCTATTACTATCGCGCCATTTCAGCGTTTCCTGTCATTTTGGCAGCCAGCCAATCAGCTCCGAGGATAGAGGGGGGGGGGGGGAGGATGTACAACGTCACCACTTTGTGGTGTATGGATCTCATTGGCTGTAAAAATCACGTGATGTCGTTTTATCTATGCTGCTGCATTTCCTGTTTGAGCTCATACTCTGTCTATCACACTTCACAGCAGGACGTGTCTCTCTGCGTTTAAACCAATAGCTGTTCTAACAGCTCTGATAGTCACTTCTAATACAAGAAACCATCCACCTACAGCTTAGAAGAGAGTTAGATTAGAGAATTGCACTTCTTATTTAGTTAGAGAAAGTTTTAAGGATATCTACTGGTGTGTGTAGCCGCGGGGCTGCAAGGATGTGGGAGGGGCAGAAGCAGGAGAGACTTTTGAAACGAAGGGAGATATTTTGCAGCTCAGTGTGTTCTGTGATTTTCAATTGAAAAATAATTGTTTTCTACCACTTTTTTGGCCAGCATAACTCTGCTAGCAGTTGAAATTGTCCCTGTGTTTTCAGTTCTATTGCAATCACTGCGTGTCAGTGTTCCCAAAAACCGGCTTAAATGGTTTTACTGAAGTCCGTGTGTCTCAGTTTGGCGCAAAGAGTCCAGTTGTACGAATAGTGTGTTCTACAAATTTTCTAGTAAATTACGCTTGTAGTCAGTGGTGCAAAGGCTGCCATATTAATCCATATAATATTTAAATACTCTTATTACAGTCTGTGCGTCTCAGTTTGGCACAGAATTCAGTTGTACGAATATTGGGCAACATGTATGAAGCTCGCTACGTCGGGGCGCACCTTTTCACCAGTTTTCCGCCGAAATTTGCGCCTGATTTATGTTGGCGCTGGGGCGCGCTCTTACACAGTATGTAAAGTCCGCCACGCCTCGCCAGTGTGTGAGGCGCAGTGCGGGACTTAGGCGCAGTGCGGCGCTGCGCCTATGATTCGCCGCCCAAGGTAGTGTGCTCATACATAGCATGTAAAGTCCGCCGCGCCTCGCCAGTGTGTGGGGCGCAGTGCGGGACTTAGGCGCAGTGCGGGGCTGCGCCTAATATTCGGCGTCCGAGGAGGTGCACTCATACATGCGGGGAAAAGTTCACCGCTCCTCGCCAGTGTGTGGGGCGCAGTGCGGGACTTAGGCGCAGAAGGGACTGCGCCTAACATGTATTCCGATTCGAGACAGGCTGGAAAACAGTGAGAAATCATTAAAGATGTCCGTGCGGAGTATGAATCAAAAAATCGCCTTTATAAAAGGCAGCAAACATTCTCTGAAAAAGAGCTGAAACCTACAAAAAAAATACATAAATAAAATTCCCTTTCCAAAAATCAAGAACGGCGCTACATCGGGAATTTGGATATTGAAAATTGCCGGGAAATACAGTAATTCAAATTCTGTAAGTTATTCTCATTGGTCGGCATAAACCAGCCAATCAGAATAGGAGCGACAGTGAACCATTATAACTAGAGATGGGCGAATTGATTCTAACGAAATGGAATTCGTTTAGAATTTCAGGAAAACTTTGGTTCGGAACGAAGTCGAAGTTTGGGGGACTTCGGGTGAACGAAAGTGTGCTTTTGATTGATAAAAGGCTGTGAGCACATTTCGTACAGGGGGGCAAAGCAACTCGGGGAGGAAGAATGGCATAGCCAGGCAAGCCATGTGCAGAGATGAAGCCAATCAGAGACCAGCGGGATTCTGTGACGTCACACCCACCTATTTAAGTCCGGGCGCGACGCTGGAGCTCACACTCCTCTCACTGTACTGACAAGGGAAGGTTTTTGCCGCGGCTGCTTGTAATAGCTCTTACTGAAGAACTGATTGTTATACAGCGATTTTTGGGGGGGGTGCTCAGCTTGTCTCAGAAAACTGCTTCTCTTAACGTTCTATTTCTGTTTTTTGTGGGTAATTGGATCTGAAGTCCAGTGTGCGTCCAATGCAGCTGCATATACTTTTTTAATGTTATCTGCTCACAGCACATTGAATATCCAAGGGGGATCTAAGCCTGTTCCTTTTTGTATTCTTTTAAAGAAACAGCGTTTTTAAACAATACAAATACCACTTCATTTTTGGCTGCTCAATTCTTTTGCGCAATTTACATCCAGGGGTTAATTTAAGCGTTGTTCTGCTGTTGTGTGACTAAAAGAAACCGTCTTTTTCCCCCGCCAAAAAATAATTTTTCCCCGTAGCCTAATTCACAAGCGAAGGTTAATTACAATTTTTTCTCTTGTTGTGTAGCGTAGAAAACAAAACCATTGTAACACGCTACAAAAGCTCGTAGTTTGTGGTTGCTCAATTGTTTGGCGCAAAATTTTCATCCAGGGGGTTTAAATTAAGCGTTGTTTTTCTGCTGTGGTGACTAAAATAAACCGTCTTTCACCGCCAAAAAATAAATTTTCTGTAGCCTAATTCACAAGCGAAGGTTAATTACAATTTTTTCTCTTGTCGTGTAGCGTAGAAAACACACCATTGTAACACGCTACAAAGCTCGTAGTTTGTGGGTTTCTCCAATTGTTTGGCGCCATTTACACCAGGGTTAATTAAGCGTTGTTCTGCAGTTGTACTCAGTAAAAGAAACTTTGTTTTTCACCGCCACAGAAGAAATTCTGTAGCATAAGGTGGCAGGCTCTTCACCTGCAAGTGGCAGAGGCACAAATATTGCTGGAGCAGGCCAAGGTCGCAGCAAAGCAAGGGGACGTCGCAGCAGGGGTCACTCGGTGAGAACACAACTGCCGCTGTCATCTAGCGGCCGTGTGCTGACTAGCAACCCAAAGGGTTCTTGATTGGGTTTACTAGTCATCCACTTCCTCCCAGATGACATCTGACAACCCCAGCCAAGATTCGGTGGGAACGTCAGACACAACCCTTAGTTGGCATGGCCCGGGAGCGGATCAGCGGCCCTCACCCGTCCTCAACCCACCTCTGTCCCATCCGGTTCCCCAGCCAAGTCTACTATGTGGTCTGGGCTCACGCCCT
>JAODAL010079058.1:0-12700 GCA_025379985.1 Phyllomedusa bahiana | reverse complement strand
GGCCCCCATATTACTGCCTGGGGCCCCCCATATCCTCCCTGTCCCCCCCCTTACTGCCTGTGCCCCAAAATCCCTTGCCTGGGGCCCCCATATCCTCCCTGTGACCCCCTTATCCTTCCTGTGGCCCCCATATTACTGCTCTTGGCCCCCATATACCTGTGGGCCCCCTTCCCTGCCTGTGCCCCTATAATGCCTGCCTGTGGCCCCATATGCTGCCTGTGCCCCCATATCCCTGCCTGGGGCCCCCCCAATATCCTGCCTGTGGCCCCATATCCCTTGCTTGTGGCCCCATATGCTGTGTCCCCTATAATGCCTGACTGTGCCCCCATATCACTGCCTGTGCCCCCATATCCCTGCCTGTGGCCCCCATATCCTGCCTGTACCCCCCCATATGCTGGCTGTGGCCCCATATACTCCCTCAGTGCCCCATTTTTTCTGCCTCAGTGCCCCTATATTCTCCCTCAGTGCCCTATATACTTCTTGGGCCCCCTATATACTGCCTCTTGCCCCCATATACTGCCTCGTGCCCCCCATATACTGCCTGTGGCCATATATTCCTGGCTGTGGCCCCTATATACCTGCCTGTGGCCCCATATACCTGTCTGTTGCCCCATATTACTGCTTCAGTGCCCCTATATACTAATGAGGGGACTGTATACCTATAATTAAGGAGTTGCTGGAAATGTGAGGATTCTAAGATATTGTGCCCAAATCCTCAGGGACGAGTATTGGCCGGGAGCAATCAGCGATAAGATGTAAACCCGGATGGAGAAGAAAAGGGAAGTGAACGCGCTGATCAGAAAAGACGTCTCGGTGAGTCACTAAATGTAACTGCATTTGTAATAAATTATATGTCTGCAGAGCGTTACATACAACTAGTAACTACCATTTGGTCACTTATGGCAGTGGTATATGTCTTCAGAGCCTGTGTACAGTGATAGTCACATGTGGGGTCTGGCAGGATTTTTTGATCCTTATTAGAGTAATAGTTTTGGGGTCTTGGTTTTGTAGGAGGGTTTTAGTAACAATCACTTGTCTGGTAGATTTGCTCCATGTTCGGTGGATTATTTGGTGACTGTTTAGGGGTATTGTCATATGAAGGTGAGAAGTTCTGAAAAAGTAAATTTGTCATTGGTGATTTTTACTGTACAGTGATGCTGAGGAGAGGACGTGATCTGTGTGGGATTTTGCAGAAAATTAGTGACAGGAACACAAAAGGTTTTTCCTGTAAAAAAAACATCCCACAGTTCACAATGAGGCTGATGAAAAATGTCGTGTGAACCCAGCCCTACCCAGAAAAACACAAAGGGCCCGAGCCCCGGATGTTTTAGGACCCTAACAACGCCCCTGGATCTGCTGCACCTAGACGGGTGAGACCGTTACCTTGTTTTCATGTTTTCCTAAGGAAAGGTTGTTATTTTGAGTTTATTTTTATGCTGAAGTAAGCGGTTTTGGTTTGAAGGATGTTCATAGATGATAAACTTTTAAATTAATCTGACTAGAACCCATGCCAGTGACAACCTTTGTGTTGAACCCCCATATTTCTAATAATATATTGCCCATATCTGTAAACCTGTCACAATTAGAGATGGGCGAATCGATTCAACGAAAGTGGAATTCGTTTAGAATTTTCAGGAAAACTTCGGTTCGTAACAAAATCGAATTTTGGGGGTGTTCGCGGGAAACAAAGTGGCTTTTTTCATTGAAAAAAATGGCTGCGAGCACATGGGTTAATGGGGAAAAGCACTTGGGAGGAAAAGGGATAGCCCTGCATGACATGTGCGAGATAAAGCCAACAGGGGGAACCGGGGTTCTGTGACGTCACGCAATATAAGACCCGAGGCGCCGTGGGAGCTACACTTTTACTTTTCTGATAGGGAAGGTGCTGCTGCGGGTGATGGGTTTTTTCTGAGAACTTTTTTAAAAGCGTTTTTTGGGGGGTCTCAGCTTGTCTCAGAGAAGTTCTTGAATGTTCTTTTTCTGTTTTTTTGGGGGGTATTGGATTGAAATCCGTGTGGTCCCCTGCGCTGCATATACATTCAATATCCAAGTGGGATCTAAGCAAGTTTGTTGTTTTATTTAAAAAAAAACGCGTTTTACAATAAAAATCCCACTTCTTTTTTTGGTGCTAATTTCTTTTGCGAAAATTTACATCCAGGGGTTAAAATTAAGCGTTGTTTTGGGGTTTGGTGCAAAAAAAAAACCGTTTTTTTTCAACGCCAAATATATATATTATTTTTGGTACCTAATTCACAAGCAAAGGTTAATTACAATTTTATCCTTGTTGTGTGGCGTAGAAAATACACCTTTGTAACACCAAAAAAGTACTAGTTTGTGGTGGTAATTTATTGCGCAATTTACACCCGGGGTTAATTAAGCGTTTTTTTGTGGTTGCTGAAAAAAATTTAAAACCTCTTTTTTCAACGCCAAATTTTTTTTTTTTTTGGTAGCCTAATTCAAAGCAAAGGTTAAAAAACATTTTATTCTTGTTGTTTGGGTAGAAATACCCATTGTAAACCCCTACAAGCTATATTTTGTGGGGGCTAAATTCTATTCGCTTTTTTTAATCCGGGGGTTTTTAAGGTTGTTTTGGGGGGTGTGCTGACAAAAAAAAACCGTCTTTTTAAACGCCAAATATATATTTTTTTTTTTGGAAACCCTAATTCACAAGAAAGGTTAATTACTTTTTTTTTATTCTTGTTGTTTTTTGCGTGAAAATACGCCATTGTAATACGTCAAAGCTATAGTTTGTGGTGGTCAATTCTATTGGCAATTTCATCCAGGGGTTTTTAAGCGTTTTTTTTGGGGTGTTGCTGAAAAAAATAACCGTCTTTTTCAACGCCAAATATATATTTTTTTTTTGGTCCCTATTCACAAGAAATTTAAATTTACAATTTAACTCTTGTTGTGGGGTAGAAAATACCCCATTGTAACCCCTACAAAGCTACTGTTTGTGGTGGCTCAATTCTTTTGCGCAATTTTACATCCAGGGGTTAATTAAGCGTTTTTTTGTGCTGTGCTGAACAAAAAAAAACCGTTTTTTTTCAACACAAAATATATACTTTTTTTCTTGTGAAATCAAAGCGAAGGTTAATTAAACCCTGTTTTTCTTTTACTTTTGAAAAACACACAGTGTTTTGTAACAAAAAATACAAGTAAATTTTTCCGGGCCCTTTTGTGGGCGAAATTTATACCCAAGGGTTACCCAGCTTGTTACGGGGTTCATTTGGAGTCAAAAACAGGGTGTATATTTATTCATATACGATACTTCATAAAAAGTGTCTGTAATTTTAGAACAAACAGTTGTGACAAGAGGGGCAGGCTCTGAAACTGCGAGTGGCAGGGCAAAAAAATTTCTAAAAAGGGCCCCCGGTCGCAGCACGCAAGGGGACGTCGCAGCGGGGTCACTCGGTGAGGCCACAACTCCCGTTGTCATCTAGGGCCCCGTGGTTGTTCAGAACCCAAAGGGGTTTTCTTGTTTTGGTTGATAGGTCATCCTCTTCCTCCCAGAGGGAATCTGACAACCCAAACCCAAAGAGTCGGTGGGAACCTCAGACCAAATTGTTGGCATGGCCGGGGAGGGGGTCAGCGGCCCCTCACCTGTCCTCAGCCCGCCTCTGTCCCATCCAGTTCCCTCACCCCAGGGATCTACTATGGGGGGTCTGGGCTCACCCCGCCACTATTAGCGAGGAGGGAACAATTTGAGGAGGGCAGTCAGCAGCTACTTGGCAGCGAAAAAGGGGGCCAATATCCCCAGCTTTTGCAGTAGGGGGCCCAAAGTATAGATGTGGAGAGTGGTGGGAGGTTTTTGGGGTGGGGTCACCCTCGGCTTCCCAAAGGGACCGGTGAGGGGGACAGTGTGCGATTGAAACACAAATAGATGATGTTTGTAGCCGCCCGCACTTGGGACCCGGGTGAAGCAAGGGTTTCATCATCGTCAGGAGAAGAGGGCGTCAGTTTGCGCGTCAGGCGCGGCGCACCCAGCAAGGGGGTTGTGTGGCGGGTCAGCAGGGTGGCAGTGTGGGTCGGGCCAAGCGGCCAGGGGTAAAAAAACCCCCGCGGCCAAGACAGTCCCCGGCCCGGGGGCTAGCGGGGGGCAGCGGCGGGCAGGGGCTCGGGGGGCCCGGGCGGGTCCCCCGGCGGTGTGGCGCGCAAGCCCGGAGGGCCAAATGGGGTTTAAAAGGCGGGGGCGGGAAAGCGTGGCCGGAGAGGGCCCCGGGCCCCTGGAACCGGGGCCCTCGGGGCCGGGGGGAGGGTGGGCCAGATGTGGTGGGGTCATCCTGCGCTAAGCCCAGCGCCGCGGGCCGTGTTTTAGCCGCGGCCCCACCCCTCTGCGGGAGCTGGGTTTCCGGGTCCCCCCCCCGTTGCCCTGCTCCCGCCGGCGCCGGCAGGGGCTTTTAAAGAGACCGTTGGGCGCCCCCCTTAAGGGCAGCAGCTGCCCGGCTCCCCCCCCCCCCCCCCCCCCCCCCCCCCCCCCCCCCCCCCCCCCCCCCCTATCCCTCACAGCCCCCTCCCCTCACCCCCCCCCCCCCCCCCCCAAGTTTTTGGGACTGCGTCCCTCCCTTTCCAAATGGGGACTTCACCATTCAGAGAACTAATGGCTTGTGCCCAGCCGAGATGGAGAGTTCCAAGCCCTAATTTCTTTTCCAAAAAGGGAGTACCGCCCTTATAAAAATGTAGAACGAAAGTGGGTCAGTCCTTGAGCTTACGGTTTTTTCCCAAAGGGACCGGACGGGAGTTGGAGTGTAACTGGTCAGGGCCCCTAATGTCCTTTGGCCCACTGGGTGAATGTGCTTCCCGCCGGCACCCAACAACTTTGGGCAGGAGCGCGCTTTCTTCCCCGTTGTAAACTGCTGCTTGCGCCAATGTCAGCCCCCTCCCCTCCCCACCACCACATCTCAGCCCCAAGTACTGCTCCATCATACCCAAAGTGTAGGGCACAGCGGGGTACGCAGTTCTACCCTAGCTTGCCCCGGCGAACGAAGTCAACGGGGGGGAAACTGCTCGCGTCATCAGCAAGAAATCGATGTGTGGCTTTCTCCCCGCCCAAATGCAAATGGAAACATGGGACGGCAAAGGGGGGAACATTGGTGCCGCGCTCCCCGAGGAGGGATGGTCCATGCGCCCCCGATGGCGCACGTGTTCAATTGGTTGTAAAAAGGTTCCTGAAGTCTCCACGATTTCGAACATTTGAAAATGGCCAGGAAAATGTGCTTGCACTTTTTCCTTTTGTACAAAACCCGGAACCCCTCCTCGAGTTGCAGCGGGCAGAACGGGCCCCCCCAACACGTTGATTGCGATGTTTCCACCGCTGGAATTCCCCGCTGCACTGTTGGACCGACTTATGAAAGAGAAAGGCCATTAACGATTTTTTGATGTTTAGGCAGACAGAAGTACTCCCCCCTGTTTTAAATTTGATGTCAGCCAGTGGCAGCTCATGCGTGACACCCGCCGTTTGTTGAGGTTCGAGGAGGCCACTTTTTTGTCGTCGCCCGGACTACGGGATGAATAACGTCATTCCATGCTTCATGTCCGGAACAGATGTGAAAAAAACTGTTGGGGAGGGGATGGAGATGTGGCGACTACATCTCGTGGCCCAAAGAGTCCGGTGGGGACTGAAATGGAGGAGGAGGGGGGAGGGGGATTGGAGCAGAAGCATTGTCTGGTGAAAGAGTGGATTTTTACCCGGGACAAAGAGGAGGAGAGGAGCAGCTGGAGGGGGTGGTGGGAGATGAGGAAGACGAGGGATGATCCAAGACCCTGGCGTTACGGGAAATGGAGGAGGGAGCCCCCGGGTCACTTGTGCAGATGTCCCCCAGCTGTTATTTGCCTGGCTATGGGCAGCCCAAATAGTCAGCATCCGGCAGAGGGAATGACTTTGGCTCTCCCCTATTGGGGCCCTCGCTACCGGTCCAAAATGGGAGCCCTTTTTTCCCCGCTATTTAGAGGGGGGACAAACTCAAAATACTATAGGGAAATCCCCCGTAATCAGTTGGGGCCCCTGCCCATGTGCGGATCGTCCCTCCCCTGAAGGTTGACCGGGGGGGTTTTCCCCAGGTCCGTACTACTGGCGGCTGGGGGGGGGGGGGGGGGTAGGAGCATCCAGCTCCATCAGCATAACCCAAGTCGGAGTCCTAAAAAGAGCGCTTCCTTCACCCCCCTAGTAAAGGGGGGGGGCGTCACCAGCAGCGCGCAGCAGCAGGAATGGGTTCCCCTGAACCAACATTTTGTGGCCTACTTGGAAGCACTCTGCCACCCCCGTTAGAAGATCCCCTGGATACTGGGCGCCAAACTGGTTGTGGCCGCAATTTCCCAGTTTGCAGTGGAGAAGTGTCCTGCCGGCCGTAGTGTGGCATCAGAGCGGGTGTTCAGTGCGGGGGGGCCATCGTTACCCCAAGGAGAAAACCGTTTTCACGGGAAAAGTTGAACGACTGACCCTTTTTCAAGAGAATAGGCGTGGGCGGCCAGGTTTCCACACACCCAAAGCCTTTGGCGTCAGTCTGGGTTCAAACTACCCGCCTCAGCCACTATTCTGATGCCCCCCCCGTGATGCCACAATTGCTGAAATTTTCCATCTGCTACCACCCTCTTTTCCAGGGACTGGTATTGCCCCCCACCCCCAAAACTCTGTCATTGTGCCACTCTATGTTCATGCTGCTGCTGCTGTTGTGTTGCCCCTGCATCCACACGTGTCATTGTGCCACTCTCGGCCTGGGTACTGTTTTGCCCCCTCCCGAAATGTTTGTGCCACTCTCTGACCTCATCTGTTGCTCCTGTCATCACCCTCCACCTCTGTCATTGTGCCCCTGCCCGACCCATGCTGTGCGCCGTGACTCCGCTTCAGTCATTGTGCGCTTGTGGGCCCAATATATTTTGCCCCTGCAGATGTCATTGTGCCACTCTTGACCCCTGCTGTGCTGTATCCTGTCGTGCCCTCCCCACTGTGTCATTGTGCCCCTGTTGACCTCATGCTGCTGCCGTGGTGCTGCCGTTTCCCCAACTGTGGCCTACTCCGTTTTTTCCACCCCCGAAATTTTTCATTTGCCATGTCGACCTCATGCTGCTGATGTGGCTGCTGCCGTGCCTCCACACTGTGCATTGTGCCACTGTCTGACCTTTTGCTGCGCTGTTGCTCCTGCGTGCCCCCCACACTGTGTCATTGTACCACTCTTTGGCCTCTCCTTTTTTTCCAGCTCCAGAATTTGCCCCTTGGCCATGCCTGACCATGCTGCTCAAACCGTGACCTCCACACTGTGTCATTGTGACTTGGGGGGCCGGTACTGTTTTGCCTTCCCGAATGTCATTGTGCCACTGTCTGACCCCTGCTGCTGGGGCTGCCCCCGTCACCTCCCCATCTTCCTAATGTTGCCACCTGAGCTCTCAGTTTGTTTTTTCCAGTTTTGCTGCCATGACTTTATAAGGTTTGGTTCTGTTTCAGTTTTTTGGCCCAGTTTTCCCCCCATAAGTGACGGGGCATTTTATAGTGAGGGGTTTTCTAAGGCGGGCGCAGTCTTGTGCGTTTTTTCATACTAAACAAAAACTTTGTATAAAGGGCCCAAAAACCAAGTTTCCCTCTGCTTTTATTTAAGCATGGCAAACCCGTTTAAAACACCCTGCAGGTTTTGGGCACCCTGGGAAATTTTAAAGCTTTTTTTTAAACGTGTTTCGTCCCGGGAAGTAATTCGGACCGAAACGAATTTTGTCGGAAAATTCGGCGAAGTGCCCCCGAAACCAAATTTTGAAAATTTTCCCGCCCCCCATCTTAGTCACAATAAAATTTTGCCCCAAAATTCCTTGGAAATAACATTTGGGGAAAATTTAAGGAATTATTTTTTTAAATTTTTAAAATTTTATATTTTTTTCATTAAAGTTTTTTTACCATTTTCTGCATTTTTTATAGTTTTATGAAAAATTAGTGTGAACTTTACAAAAGTAGACGGGGATAAAGTAGTGAAGCCAAGAATGCATGCATCAAAAATATTTCTCTATGGATCTCACTGTGTATCTGCCCCCGGGGGGGAAAGGGTAGGCCAGGGGCACCTTTTAGCCCAAGTCGCTGTTACTTTAGCATAACCATTTTGAGTCCTGGTGCCTGAGTTCCTGGGGCATTTTTGGAGAAGAAAGCTTTTTGCGCAGGTTTCACAACCAAATTAATGTAACCTTAGGCTGTTAGTGTACCTGAAATAAAGACCAGAGGGGTTGCTTTGAAACCATCTTCCCACCCCACATCATAATCCCGAGAGGGGGGACGGGTTTTAATTTTACCTTAAAAAAAGGCCCCTCCTATTTGGCATTCCCCATTTTTGGGATGTTCGAAAAAATCTCCGGGCTATTAAAAAGGGTATCAAGAAAAGGGTTGGAGGCCTGGGCAGAGGGGTGGCAAAATGAGGTATAACAAAGATAAATGCAAGGTTAGGGCACATGGGGAGGAAAAATCCATTACATGTTTTCATGTTTTTTAAAAGGGAAAAAAACTGGGTAAAAAATGACAAGGGAAGGACTTTTGGGGAAACCCGGGGACAGTAAAAATTAAATTTTAGCAAACCCGTGTTTAGGCAGCAGTGCCAAGGAAATAGGATTATGGGGTGTATTAAAAAGCATAATGCCGATGAGAACATTATTCCCCATTATACAAGTCGGGGGTTAACCACACATGGAATATTGTGTAAGTTTTGGGGCCCCCATTTCACAGGAAAGACATTGTAGAGCTGAACAGTTTAAAAGGCAGAGACAAAAATTTTTTAAAGGACGGGGAGAACTGCAATCCCAAAAGATTAGAAGGGTTAGGGTTATTTAGTTTAAAAAGACGGCTTGGGGGGGGACATAAAAAAAAAATTTTTTAAATATTTTAAAAGCTCAATATAGAGTTTCTTCTAAAGATTTTTTTATACCCAGGGACTGACGAACAAGGGGCATCCTCTAGTTTTAAAAGGGGTTGTCTTACTAAAGGATTGATTTTTATTTTAAAAGATTTGCAAAAAACAAGTCCCTTTGGGCATATGTTTTTTCCATCCTTTGTCCTATCTATTCTAGAATTCCCCTTTTTTATGGGTTTCTCCCCAGAAAACCCTCAGATCACTCCGGGCCCTACAAACCTGTTCAATCTTCATAATGGGGCTCCCCAGCACGGTTTTCTATAGCTACAGACCGGGTTCTACTGCAGGCCAAGTAGAAGGGGTAAACCCCCCGTTCAAAAAAAAACCAAGAAAAAGGACTTAGGTAAGATGAATGGTTTTTTTGAGAAAGAAAAACCCCTTAAAAAAGGATGTTTCCATAAAATAAAAAAAGGGGACCTTAGAAGAGATGGTTGTGGAATTTGGAGGTTTGTATTTTGTTAAAAAAAAAAAAAAAAAAAAAAAAAAAAAAAAAAAAAAAAAAAAACCCCCCCCCCCCCAAACCTGGGCTGGATGCAAAAATATAAAAAGTTATAGTGACTAGATTCTGGGGGGAGGGGGTCATTGTTTTCCAGGGATTTTTTCTGATTTACAGTTGGGAAAGGGAATTTTTTTTAAAAATGGGAACTTGGCTTTTTCCTCTTGGGGTTTTTGCCTTCCTTGGTCAAACACTATAGCACAAGGGCCTGGAACTGGAGGACCCCTTTTTTTTTTTGCTTACAAATTTTGGAAACTAAATATGTAATGCTGTTTTTGCTGCCCTAGGCTTGGGATGTGACATCCAATTTTTTTTGCGTACAAAATGGTTTTCACTACGATCTTTTTCCCCAATGAGACAATGTGTCCTTTAAAGATGTTCACCCCCATGCACCTTTGTGTCTTTTCCTTTTATCCCTACAATGGGACATGCATGTTGAAACAATGCTACTTTCTCTTTCCTAGACACCCATAGCGTCTGCCAGTCAAAACTGGTTCTGCGTTGGGGGTTCTCCCCCCTTCAGTTTGTGAAAAGTGGTAATAATGGCTCATTGATGAATAGGGAAGGGATTGCAAAATATTCCACTCCCGTCATTGATTTTTGAGGTTTTATTTAGCTAAAAATCTTTTTTTCATTCTGGCATTTATGTCCCCAAAACATGCCATAGACAGGAGTGGTTTTCTTGAAAATGTTATCATTTCATTAAATTAGTAAATCTACTTTTTCTTTAATTGCCCTAACTTTACGGCCTGTCCTTCTTTGGGTTTTTTTTAATGTTGTGTATATTATGTTTAGCCAGTTAATACTTTTAAAACCATTTCCTACTTTTATTGCCACACAGAGGCCATGGGTTGACCAAAGGGGATAAACAAAGGCCCCCTTGTATCCTAATAAATAGATATGGGGGGAAAAGGTACACCCATGACCAAGAAAAAAAACAACATTCCCAAAAAATAAAAACCGCCCCCAAAAAAAGGGCTAATAAAAACAACAAAGACAAAAAGGGAAGTAGTATAAACCTACAACGCCAAAAAACAAAAACACTAAGGGGAATTAAAAATAATAAAATGTATTTTTTTACAAACAAATATAACAATACACAAAAAAAAATAAAAAGACGGGGGTGGTAACTGAAGAATAACTGCTGGGAAAATAACCCCCAATGTAAGCAAATATCAATCACAATTTGTTTTGGGAAAAAATACATTAATATTAAAGCAAATACAAAATTTCCCCCCAGTTGGGAAGTAAAGCACAAAGAATAAATTCCAATAACAAATAAAGAAAAAAAAAAATAAAAATTAAAGTATTATATAATGGGTACTACAGACCGCAGCACAAGGGTAAGCCCCAACCCCCTTTCGCTGAAGCTTCATCAGGGGGGTGCTGGTCTGTATTCCCCATAAATTTAAAACTATATAATTTGTGTTTTTTTTTTCTATATTTGTTTGTTTTTATTTTTATTTTCTTCACTTTTCACACTTGGGGGGTAATTGTTTTGTTTTATATTTATGTATTTTTTCTACAAAAATTTGAAAGATTGTATTTTTTTGCTTACATTGGGGCTTACGTTCCCAGCATTATTTTTCAGTTATCCAGCCCCGTTTTTTGTTTTTTTGTGTATTTTTATATTTGTTATTAAAATATATTTTGTACTTTTATTTGGGTTAGTGTTTTTGATTTTGTTTTGTGTATTTCCCCAAAAGCACACAAAAAAAATTTAAAATAAAATAAAAAAAATTATGTGTTTTATACCATTTTTTTTCAGATATAAGGTGCACGGGGACCATAAGGCACTGGTAGGTTTTAGAGAAGGAAAAGACAGGAAAAAAAACTAAGGAAGTGTGGGCTGAAAATATAGTTTTTTTTTGGTACCTTTTGGGAGTAGATTGCTGATCACTTTTTATTCAATTTTTTGGGGGTAATTTAAATTTACCAAAAAAAAACCCCAATTTTGGGGATTTGGATTTTTTTTCTTTACGTCGTTAGGTATGGGATAAATTTTAAAAAATTTTTTAATATTCAGACTTTTTATAAATGCAGAATACCATTTAGGGGTGACTTTTATATTATTATTTTTTTTTTTTTTTTTGCAAAGGGGGGGGGGGGAATTTTTAAAACCCTTTTAAAAATTTTATTTTCAAAATTTTTTTTTTTTTTTTACTTTTTAAAACTTAGGCCCCGGGGGGGGACATGGCCCAGGGGGGCCAATGCATTTTCCTATATACAGCAGTACTATTTATTGCTGAAATTTTAATATTTTCTTACCCCTGAAATATTTGTACATACAAGGAAGTACAGAAGCCCACAAAGGCTTCCCGGCTGCAGGCAGTGTTTTCCCCCCCCCCCCAGCACCTTTCCCTCATTAGTAGACGCCACGCCGCCATCGCTCCATCCTGCTGTTTTGGGTAGCTGCCGACGGGACAAACCCCCGCCCCCTGTACATTATAACTGGGGCCCAGTAGGAGACTGGGAAAAAATGCAAAACAATACCCCTTAAATCCCGCCGCCGGCTCCCCCGCAGCATAACCCTCCCTCCCGGGCTGAAAAGTAAAATTTGGAACTATAAGATCCCCCCCCCCCCCAAAACCCCCCCCCCCCCCCCCCCCAAAATTTTGGAGGAAGAAGTGCTTCTTACAATCCTAAAAAAAGTGGTTAAAAAAAATATCTATTTAATAGCAATTTCACAATAAAAGCAAAATAAATATAAATAAAATTTTTGAGTAGATATAGGAGGAAAAACCAAATACATATCAAAAAACCATTTACAAGGGGCAGTTCCTAGGCTAATTTTCACTCAGGCGAGGTGAGAAATTTCGCCCCCCCCCCCCCCCCCCCCAGTAAAAAAAAATTGCCATAATGAAACACAGTGCATCACCATCAACCAAATCTAAAAAAAATACAGAAAGTTTACACAATCTGTACATAAAAATTATAATAATAGTAACAGTTACCCAAAAAACAGCACACCAAACCAGAATCCAAGACACCCAAAAACCAAAATCACCCCAACAGTGAGAATAAAAACCCACCCTGACCACTATCCCACATAGTGCCAAATACAGAAAACGTGACCACATATCACCAGACATAGTGACTGAATAATAAAACTGACCATTACTGAATACAAACCATTATACTTTTAACCCAAAATTACCACATACAGTGGTGGATACCTGCTGAACACAGGCCTGCAGACCCAAAAGGTTACAGTAAAGTTATATCTAGTGATCCAGGAGAGTCTCTGAGGGTTTTCTCTTTCTCTGCTTTTTCTTCTTCTCCATTTTCCCAGACGCCATGAAACCTCCCACTCTTCACTGTAAAATTT
>JAODAL010079057.1:0-12701 GCA_025379985.1 Phyllomedusa bahiana | reverse complement strand
AAGGGTTTAATGGAAAGGCTGATTGCAAAAGAGAGTGAGGCTAACCCCAAAATATTTTTAGTATATAATAGTAAAAAGACTAAAACTGAAAATGTTGGTCCTTTGAAAAGTAGTGATGGAGGTATTGTAGAGGGCAATGAGGAGAAAGCACAGCTCCGCCTTAAGAAGATTAAAATAGACAGATCAAGTTATTATGGTGTACACCCCCATGTCCTAAAGGAGTTAAGTAATGTGATAGACAGGCCCCTATTCTTAATATTTAAGGACTGTATAGTAACCAGGTGTGTCCGAAAGGATTGGCACACAGCAAATATTCAAAAAGGAGTAAAAAAATTATTCTAAAAACTATAGGCTGGTAAGTTTAACCTCTGTTGTAGGTAAAATGTGTGAAGGTTTTCTGAGAGATGCTATACAAGGGTATCTCACCGAAAATAAATGTGTAACTCCGTTCCAGCATGAGTTTATGAAGGATTGGTCCTGTCAAACTAATTTCATCAGCTTGGTTGGTTCTAGACTGCAACAGGGTGTGGCACTGAATGTCAAATATCTAGATTTTTCTACAGCATTTGATACTGTGCCACATAAAAAGCTGGTAAGTAAAATAAGAATGCTTGGACAGTGGGGAAATGTTTGCAAGTGGGTAAGTAACTGGCTCAGTGATAGAAGGCAAAAGGGTGGTGATTAATGGTTCATATTCAGTTTGGAACCCTGTTACTAGTGGGGTATCACAGGGGTCAGTATTGGGTTCTATTCTCTTTAATATATTCATTATTGATCTTACACATGGATTGTTCAGTAGAATATCAGTCTTTGCAGATGATACTAAGCTCTGTAAAGTTATCAGCATAATAGAGGAAAATTTTTTATTACAAAGGGACCTGGATAAGTTGGAGGCCTTGGCACAGAAGTGGAAGATGAGGTTTAACACCTATAAATGCAAGGTTATGCACATGGGGAGGAAAAAAACACTGGGAAAAAGTGACTTGGGAATTCTGGTGGACAGTAAACTTAGTTGTATCAGCCAGTGTCAAGCAGCAGCTAACAAGGCGTACAGTATTATGGGGTGTATTAAAAGGGGCATAGATGCACACGATGAGAACATTATTCTCCCATTATTCAAGTCACTGGTCAGACAACACCTGGAGTATAGTGCACAGATTTGGGCACTAGTGCACATAAAAGACAATGTAGAGCTTGAACAGGTTCATAGGTGAGCAACAAAAATAATAAAAGGACTGGGTGGACTTCAATACCCAGAAAGATTAGCAAGATTAGGGTTATTTAGTTTAGAGAAAAAAAGGTCATATTAAAGGTCAATATAGAGATCTTTCCCAAAATCTATTTATACCCAGGACTGTATCCAGAACAAGGGGGCATCCTCTAAAATGAAGCCCAAAAAATAATGATGGAACTGCGTTTTTTTCCCCCATTTTCATGGCCCAACGCTAAAAAAACTATGCAACACCTGTGCACCCAAAATGCACAATACACATACATGAGATCCATGAGGAGTGTTGAATCCAAAATGAGGCAACTTCTGGAAGGTTTCACCTATTCTGTTTCTTTGGGGCTTTGCAAATGCGACATGGCCCCCATCAAAATCTGCGTTCCACAAGCCAAGCAGTGCTCCCTCCCTTGTATGTCCTGCCATGCGCCTAAACAGCAGTTTACACCCACATGTAGGGTATTGTCAAACTTGGAAGAAATTGCATAACACAATTTGGGGTGCTTTTTTTCCGGATTCCTTGTAAAAATTAAACATTTTCAGCTAAAATTGCAGATTGTTTGAAAAAAATTTTTTTTTCATTCTCAGAGTCTAATGCTAAAAAATTGTGAAACACATATGGGGTCGATATAGTCACTGCACCCCTGGATATATTCCTTAAAGGGTGTAGTTTCCACTATGGGGTCTTTTTAGGGGTGTTTATTAAGTTTTAGCACCTTTGGGCATCCGCACACCTGACATAGCTCCTTAATCGTATTGAAAATAAGACCCCAAAGTCCAATAGCTGCTTCTCTTACTCTGAGGCTTGTGGTTAAGCCAAATAGTTAATTAAGGCCACATATGGGATATCTCTAAAAACGGCAGAATCTGGGGAATTGATATTAAGTTTCATTTACCTGGTCACATCTACCGTGTTCCAGTGCATAATGGATACAAATTGAAAATCTACAAAAAAGTGACATTTTTAAATTTCACCTCCATTTTGCTTTAATTACTGTGAAATACCTAAAGGGGTAACAAACTTCTTAAATGCTTTTTTAAATACTTTAAGGGGTCTAGTTTGTTAGATGTGGTCATTTATGTGGGTGTCTAACAAACAGGCTCCTCAAAGCCACATCAGAACTGGACAGGTTCCTTAAAAAATATCTATTTTGCAAATTTTCTTAAAATTGTGAAAAATTCCTATTCAATTTCTTTCACATGGATAGGTAAAAAAAGTTATTCCACATAAAGTGACACATCAGATTTTAAAAATGGGGCTCTGTCAGGAAGGCCAAAACTTGCTCCAGCAGTAAGGGGTTAACATAAGGTATGTAGACATAGTTTAAGACTCTATAGCTAATAAGTAGTTAAGGAGCTAGGCCAGGTAATACAAAGTTGCATTAAATAAATTTTAGTACACAACAGCCTACAGATAAGCCAAAGAGAAGTCAGCTGAGCAAGATCACAAAGCATTCAGGCAAATAGTGTTCAACATCATCGAGGTCTAGTGCCGTTAAGGTTGCCAACATACATAGTAGTCTACAGCAGTGAAGGGATAAACATCCTTATCCCTAGTGGACTATGGCAGTGAAGGGGTTTATGCATGCATACCTGATGATCTATGGGAGGTGTTAGTGTCAGCATTATTGACAATCTATACTAATGAAAAGATTAGGTCAATATCAATAATCTAGGGGATTTAGGGCAGTGAAGAGGTTGATATAAAGACTACTTTATATACAATAGACTATAAATCCTTAATATTTTTCAATATTTTGTTTAATCCAATATAATTTTTCTTTGGATACAAAAATTGTAATGTTAAATAAGAAGTTGTAAGTGGTATAATCATGTCTGTCGTGGCTCATAAGTCCATACCTGCTTTATATATTTTTACTTGTGTGCTCTGCTCGGTTAAGCAGCTACCAGCTATCCAAAATGGAAATTAAATGGATATAAAGCAGGTGTGGACTTTTGAGCCGTGACAAAAATGAGAATACCACTTACAACTTTCTATCTGACATAGCAGTTTTTGTATCTGAAGAATGATTATATTGAATTAAACAACATACTGAAAAATACTAAGGATTTATAGTCTATTGTATATAAAGTAATATCGAACAAGGCAATGAGGACACTGTTATAATAGACCAATGCTTGTGGTATATCTCCTTCCCGACATGGGGCGTACTGGTACGTACTAGTGGGAAGCCAATCCTGCACAATTGCGACATGGGCCCGGGGGACCAAACCCCCATAGCGCTGCGGGCCCGCAACTTTTAGTTTTTGCTGGAGCAAAGGGGAAAAACAGAACAAGGGACCCCTCTGTCTTTCTCGGTGGCAGCCCATCGCCGCTGCTTTTGTCCTACAGCTGGGGGGTTTGTAAGAAACACTTCCGGGCTTTCAATGCCCACCAGCCCCCACAATGCATTGGAGCGTTGTGGGGGCATGGCAAGTGACACTCAGGGAAACCCAGTTACGCAGCAACGCTGTTTTCTGATCTCCGTTGTATTAGTGATCTGGGGATCACCGATACAAATCCCTATGGGGAAAAGTGAAAAGAAGATGAAAAAGTAAAAAAAGTGAAACAAAAAACAGAAAAAATAAAACTACAATCCCAACCCCTGTGCAACCAACAGGAAAATACACCTCAAATTTAAATCCATGGGGGTTGTTTGAATCCAAATGTGGTGATTTCTGGAAGTTTCACCTGTTCGGACTTTGGGGTTTTGCAAATGAGACTGGCCCCCCATTAAAACTGTCCCCCAAATTCTAAATAGCGCTCCCTCCCTTGTATGTCTGCCATGCCCCCAAACGCTTTTTCACTACAAAGGGGTACTACCTAATTTGGGAAGAGATTTGAAACAAAATTTGGGGTGTTTTTTTTTTCCTGATTCCTTGTAAAAATTAAAACTTTTTTCACAAAAATTTGCAGATTTTTTGGAAAAAAAATCTTTTTTTCTTTTTCAGAGCCTAACGCAAAAAAAAATTTGTGAAACCCCTGTGGAACAATATACTCACTACACCCCTGGATAATTCCTTAAGGATTAGTTTTTCCAATATTTGGGCTTTTTTGGGGTGTTTATTAAGTTTTAGCACTTTAGTGTGTCCGTAAAACTGAAATAGCTCCTAAATAAAATTGTATTAAAAATGAGACCCCAAAGTCCAATAGCTGCTTCCCCTGCTCTGAGGTGTGGGCGAGCCCCAAATAGACACTAGGGGCCCCAAAGGGGAAACTTTAAAAAAACACATTTACTGTGTTTCTGTGAATAATCGATTAAAACTGAAAATCTGGAAAAAAAGTGAAATTTTTAAATGTCACCTACACTTTGCATTTATTTCTGTGAAAGGTTTTTAAAAAAATTCCAAACACTGTTTAAAAAAATTTTTTAAGGTGGTAGTTTCTTAGATTGAGTCATTTTTCTGGTATGTAACATGAAGGCCCCCTAAAACCCAAAAACGGGACGGGCCCAAAAAAATGTAATTGCAAATTTTTTGAAAATGTAAAAAAAAAAAATTACTACTAAATTTTCTAAGCTCCAATTCGAAAAAAAATAAAAAGACATTTAAAAAATTTAGCCAACCTACAAGAACAGGGTAGATGCTAGTTATAAACTATTTTGAGGGGAAATACCACTCTTGTTTACACGCAGACTTTTTTTGAAGTTTTAAAATGGAAAATTTTTTTATTTTTTCATTTATTTTGAATTTTTCACTAATAAACAAGGATTTTTTGGGCCCCAAAATTTCTTACAATTTAAAAGCAGAATGGTCACGAGAAAACTTTTTCTGAATCACATGGATAGATAAAAGTGTTATTTTCACATAAAGTGACAGATGTCAGATTTAAAAAATGGGGCTCTGTCATAAAGGCCAAAATTGATTGCGGCATTAAGAGGTTAATTTTGAATATTGGTGTTTTTGGACAGTGGTTTATATAAAGATCCTTGGTGGTCTGGAGCATAAAAAATTGCAAATTTTCAGTATTAGGGGGCCTAAGACCCCTGGGGTTTAAAATTCTTTTCCCCGGTTGTTTAACAGTGAGGGGTACGAAATGAAAGGGATTTTTTATTTTTTAAATGTCATTTGAAGCCTTAAAAAAATTTCTTTTGGAAAGACAGATCGTTATTACACTCAAAATACTATAACTAGCATCTCCTATGTCTACTGTATTTTGGCATATTTTTTTAAAGTCCTTTTTTTACGCATTAGGAGTTTAAAAATTTAGTAAAATTTAAAATTTTTCCCTTAAAGTATTCAAAAAAGCATTTAGGAATTTTATTAACCCATTAAGTGTTTCACGGGAAATTTAAAAGAAAAAGTGGAGTGAAATTTCAAATTACTTTTTTTCAGATTTTAAAATTTACAATATTCAAAAAACAGGTGAGGATCAGGGGGAATGCAACTTATATTTATTCCCCAGATTTTTTGTTTTCAAGATATCCCTAGTGGGCCCTAGTGCGCTATTTGGCTCACCACAATCCAGAATAAAGGGGAAACAACCCACTGGGCTCTGGGGGGCTATTTTATTATGATTTAATTTAGATAATTTCAGGTTTGCGGGCACCCAAGGCGCTTTAAAAATTAATAAAACCCTAAAAAAAACCCCCTATTGAAAAAATTTCACCCCTTTTTGGAATATCCAGGGGGTATGAGTAATCAACCCCACAGGGGTTTCACAAATTTTTTTTGCTTTTGGTGTCAAAAAGTAAAAAAAAAAAAATCCCCCAACCCCAATTTTTTAAAATGTTTAAATTTTTTAAAAAATCTTGGGGAAAACACCCCAAATTTTGTTCGTAAATTTCTTCCAATTTTAGGAAAACCCTACATATGGGGCAAACTGGTTTGGGGGTTCAGGGCATACAAGGGAGGGGTGTGTTATTTGGGTTTCGGGGAAACCCAATTTGGTGGGCCCTTTTTTATTAACACCCTTGAGATCTCATCTAAGGGGACTGTGCATTTTGGGGGCACATTTTCCATTTTTTTTTTTTAAAACTGGGGCCCTGAAAAAGGGGGGAAAAAAAAAACAGTTTTTTCATTGTTTTTTGGGCTTCATTTTTACAGTGCCGCTGTACAGGATAAATAATATTAAAATTTACTATGGGAGTCGGACAATTGCTTGAAACATATTACATAGGGGCGACATGTTTAACGGGGTTTACGCCTGTTTTTGGCGTACACTGCGCCCCCAGCCCGAATCCCCTGTCGGACGCGCGTTGACTTTCGGGTGGGTCCGCATGAGGGGGGCAGGGCGGATTGGGGGCGGGGGGGGGGCGGGGTTTTTTGGCTTCCGGGGGGGGGTCGCGGGGCCCTCGTATATCCCCGGGGATGTACCATCGCGGCTCGCCAAATCGCGGCGCTGGGCAGTCCGACAAGCAAAACCGGGTTTTTTTTTGGTCTAAATCCCCCCCCCCGAGGCAAAGTGAAGCAGGACCCAAAACCATGCGGGGAAAAGGTTTTCGAAGATCCACAAAATCTCGCGCCCGTTTCCTGCAGCAGGAGTATAATGGGAAAAAAATTCCCCTTTTATAAAGGGGGAAAAACCCAGGGGCGAAAGAGCTGAAAGGTAAAAAATACACATAAAAAAAAAAAAACCTTTTTTTTCCCCAAACTCAAAGAAGGGCGAAATTTATAAACAAAAAATTATTAAAATTTTGCGGGGAAAGACAGAAATTTTCAAATTCAAAAACCCTATTCTCTTTGGGTTGGCAAAAACCCCAAAATCAAAATCGGAGCACATGAACCATTAAAAGCTAGGGGGAAAAATTGCCCAAATTTCAAAATCCCCGGGGGGGAAAATTTTCAAAATACAGTAAAAAGGGCTAAAAAAGGGCTGTTTTGGCTGAGCAGGGGGCCCCCGGCTACTCAGCCAACCCAAAAAAGGAGCGAAAAAAGTCCCATTCTACCCTATGGAGGAAGTGAAACCCCCAAATCAAACCCGGGGCGGGAAAATTAAAAATCCCGAAAAAAAACAAAAAAAGACTTTTTTGCTGATAAAAAGGGGGGTTCTGGGCTAGCTCAGCCAATCAAAATAGGAGTGACAAACCCCCTTTCTACCCTTTGGGAAAAGTGTAGAACCAATAAAATTTCCAGGGGGGGATAATTCAAAAAAAAAAAGCCCGAAAAAGCTTATTGGCGAGCAAGCGGGGTTTCCCGGCTAGCTCAGCCAATCAACCCCCAAAGCTCCCTTCTCCCATTATACTCTATGGAGAATGACGAAACTCAAATTTCGGGCCAAAAGTTTTCCCGCGGCAAGAAGTATTAATCAAAAAATTATTTTTAAAACAGGGGAAAAAACTTTCCAGATAAAGACCAGAAAAATTTTTTTAAAAATTTAAGAAATTTAAAAAACCCAAAAAACCCTTTCTCGCTAAACCCCGGGCCTACATAGGGAATTCCCCATGGGAAGGGGAAATTGCCGGGAAAGACAGAAATTTAAAAATTTTTGTAAAGCTTTTCTAAAATTGGGTTCGGAAAAAAACCAACCAATCAGAAAAACACAAATCCCCTTTCTAGCTATGGAGAATTTTTTAGACCAACCCAGAAAACGGGGACAAAGCCCCTTTCTAGCCTATGGGGAATTTTTAAAACCCCAAAACAAAACCCAAAGGGCGGGACATTTCAAATACAGAAAAAAGGCGAAACGAGCTTTTTGGGTTGAAGCAGGGGGGGATCGTCCAGCTTACCCAAATCAAGGGGCGAGCGGGGCTTTTCCTCAAGAGTTCTATGGGGAATCAAAATTTAAAAAAAGAGGAAAACCGAAAAATTTGGCCAAGGGGAAGAGCAAAGCAAAACGCCCTAGGGGTTCTCTACATCAATCGGTATAAAAACGGGAAAACTTGGCTAAAAAATTCAAATTATAACACAACAAAGCGGGCCCAAAGTGTATAAAAAGAATTTCAAATATGTGGCTTAAAAAAAAAAAAATTTGAAATCAAAAAAATAAACTTATTTCTTTATTTTCGATGGCCCCCATACTATTATCCTTGGTAACGAAAAATAAAAAAATAAACATAAATTTTTATGTTTTTTTTTTTTTTTTTCCCTTTTAAAGGCCAAAATTTTAAGTATTCGTTTTATAAACACATCCACAACTTCTGTAGTGTTATTTTTTGATTTCGCCATTACATTTTTAACCCAGATTGCATTAGAAAACCCAAGGACCGTCCTCACTTTTTCCCATTGGCCCAAAATTTTAGGGGGCGCCTTTTTTAAATTTTCGATTCCCATAGAACTCTATGAAAAAGCAGCTCGCGCTCTGTTTGGGCCTAAAAGCGGGACGAGCCCCCCGGGTTTTTCAAACCAACAGCTCCTTTTTTTGCCTTTTTACTTATTTTGAACTTCCCGCCGGGGTTTTCTGATTGGTTAAACTTCCCCATAGCTAAATGGGCCCTTTGTCCTCGTATTTTTATTGGCCCCAAAAACTTTTTTCCCATAGCCTAAATGGGCCCTTTTCCGCCCCCTATTCTATTGGCGGTTTATGCCGACCAATGAGAATAGTTTTTCAAATTTGAATTACTGTCTTTCCCGGAAAATTCTCTTTTATGGGCAATTCCCTAGGTAGCCCCGGGTCTGGGGCAACGAACGCTTTTTTCGGGTTTTTAAAAACTGCTTTATTTTTTAAAAAAAGTTTTTTCGGGTTTTTAAACTGAAAATGTTTTAACACTATAAAAAAAAAATTTTTTGTTGTTTAAAATATTTTCATGCCGCCGGCCTAAAGCCCGAAAATTTGAGTGCGCTCATCTCTCCATAATTATAATGGGAAAGTACTCGCGCTCTGATTGGCTAAATTTAGCCAGACCCCCCCTAGCCCAGCCAATAACTTTTTTTCTGTTTTTTAAAACTGTATTTTGAATTATCCCCCCCTTTGGGATTCTGTTTGGTCAACCCCTTCCCCAAAATAGGCAAAAAAATGGGACTTTTCGCTCCTATTCGATTGGCGAGCTAGCCGGACCCCGTTTACTCACCCAAATATGCCTTTTCGCCCTTTTTACTGTATTTTAATTATCCCCCCGGGGTTTTTTTATTGGACAATTCCGGTTTCCCCAAAATATTTTTAAAAAAAAAAGGGTTTCACTGCCCGCCCCGTTTTCCTAAATTGCCGGGTTTTTTTTCCCCGCCCCCCAAAAGAGAAAAAAGGTTTTTCCCCCAAAAATTTTTAAAAATATTTTTAAAAAATTTTTTCCTTTGGCCATTTTTCCAATACCCTAATTCTTGACTTAGGTTTTTTGGAAAGTGATTTTTTTTTTAGGGTAATTTTTTTTTTTTAAAAAAGGGTTTTCACCTTTTTTTTTCCCCTGAGAATTTTTAAACGCCCTTTTTTAAAGGGCGATTTTTGGTTTTTAAAATTTCCCCCGCCCTGTGGAAGATTTTCTCGCCCCCACCCTTCCCTTCCTTTTCGGAACAGTTTTTTCCCGGCGCACCCCCGCACGGCGCCTAAGCCCGAAACCTGCCCCCACACACTGGCAGGCGCGGCGGCTTTTCCCCCTGATGAATTTGAGGGAAACCTTCCTCGGCCCCTTGGGCCAAATTTCCCGCGAAAGCGCCGAAACCACCGCCCTTTGGGTTTCCCCCACGGCGAGGCCCGGGGGACTTTTCCCAGCAGGGTAAAAATTGCACCCCTTTCCCGGCGGACAATCTCAGACGCAGCCCCGAACTTCCCCTTCTTTCCCCCCGCACTGCGCCCAACACCGGCGACGCGGCGGATTTTTGCTTTGAAAAAAAAAAGGGGGGGCCCCCCCCCCCCGACAAAAAAAAGGCCAAAATTTCCCCCGGGGAAACCTGGCGGAAAACGCCCCCCCTTTCCACCCCGGCAGCTTAAAAATAAAATTTTGGGGCCCATATTTTTTATGTTTTTAAATTACTTTTCCCACAATAGAAATGGGTCTATAAAAAAAAATTGCGTTTTTTTTGTTCTCCTATTCTGACAGCCATAATTTTTTTATTTTTCTGAAAATTTTGGACTGTTTAAAAGGGATTGTTTTTTTTGTGGGTTTATTTAAAAGTTTTAAAATCGAACCTTTTGGGAGGCATATAATCTTTGTCACTTTTAAATTAAAGGGTTTTTTGGGTAAGGCATTTTGAACAAAAAAAAAAGCATTCCGGAGTGTTTTTTATGTCCCAATTTTTTTAAAAGGGGGTCAACGGGGGGTTTTATTTTAACTCACCCAGGCCCTATGATTACAAAATTTTCCAAATTTTTTTAAAATTTTTAAATATTTTTTTAATTGGTTTTACAAAATTTAAAAACATTTTTAAATTAAAAAAAGAAAACATGTTTTTGCACGCTGAGACCCCATAACTTTTTCTGTGTAGGAGTTTGTAAAAGGGCTTTTTTTTTTGGCGGGATGATTAAACTTTTTATTGGTAAAAATTTTTTGGGGGACAAATTTTTAAAAATCATTTTTAAATCCGTTTTTTTGGAAGGCAGGTGACAAAAATACGGGCCAATCCAAGTATTGTTGTTTTTTTTTTTTTTTAACACGCTCACTGTGCTTATCCATGAAAATTAGTTTTTACTCAATGTGTCGATACGATTACGGTGATACCCAAATTTTTATATATTTTTTTTTTATGAGACCCCTTTAAAAAAAAGTTAAACAAAAAATTTTTAAAAACAATTTTTATCCCATCCTATCTTCGAGGGGGCCATAATTTTTTTATTTTTCCGTATACAAGATTGTAAGGACTTTTTTTTGGAGAAAACTGCATTTTAATTGGTACACTTGGCATTTAATGAGTTTTGATTGCTTTATTTTCCATTTTATGTGCGGGGATTTTTTTTTTTTTACAGCGTTCCCTAGGGTTAAATTAATGTACATATTTGTGGGGTTAGGTCGTTACACAAGCGGCAATACCAAATAGGGTACTTTTTTATTTTTGATCTTTTGGGGGATTGGGGCTTTTGGGTAAAGGGGGGAAAAGGGCGATGTATGTGTTTTTATTTCTTTTTTGTGTTTTGGGTTTCACTTTTTTAACTTTTTTTTTAAAACTTTTTTTCACTTTTTTTACTTTTACCATAGGGTTTTGTACAGAAATATTCAAATCGCTCATCAAAAAGAACCTGTAACGCATTACTGTGGTACTAATTTCCCATGCGGTAACTGTCAATCACCATCCCACAAGCTTTGGGGACAGGGTGACACACAGACTGTCTGTTAGGAGATTGCAACCCCCGCTCCGGGAGCGGGCAGGAGGGCTCCCTTTCCCTGCCGGGTTTGCCCCCGTAGATTTAATTGATCACGGAGCTAAGGAGTTAAACACCCCGCCGGAGCCTACTGGCATGACCCCAGCTTTAATATATCGCGGTTCCTGTCGAAACCGCACGGCTCCCCGGGTAAGTCCAAAACGATCGCCAGAACGATCCATACGTCCTTTTTGCGGAACGCACTTCCCGCTAGGACGTATGCAACTCCAATGTGGGGAGGGGTTAAAACCAACATGATACATATTCTTTTTTTTCTTATGTTTTTGTAGATTTCTCAATTTGGTAGTCTGATATGATTGTTGGGACAGTTTCTTGCCTGAGCTGCTTTTTACAGCTTTTTAAATAGATGTTTTATAACAACTTCATACTAGTAGCTTTTGAAAAATCATCCCATTGACTTAATAGGGAAATTTTTTTAGTCATGCTCCTGACCTGGGGAAAAAAACAAATGCAGGGGGGGGAGAGAGTGAACTGTGACATCCCTATTTCAAGGTGGATCCTGGTTTTTTTTTAAAACATTGGTATCCCTTTCAGGTAACCCCTTTTTATGCGATAAAGAAGACAAAGAAAATCTTTTTCTCAAACGGTAGTGTCAAACTATTATTAGACCCAGTGGCCAAAGTGAAAACTGCAACGAAGATTTTTTTTTTTTAAAAATTTAAAGTGATATGGAAAATTTTTTAAAAAAACTTAAAAAATGCATTTTAACCAAAAAAACAGTTTTAAAAAATTAGTATTTTTTTGTGACACTTCCTTTTTAAATGGGGACTCAGGGGGGTCTGCACAGAAGCAAAATTTTAGGGGCCAATTCTGAGTTGCTCCTAGTTTTTAGAGGGGGCCATGGCAAAAAGGGCATTTTATAGAACGTTTTTTTAAAAAATTTCCCTTGCATCACTTAATATTTTCAATCCCGTTTAACGTAAACCCTTGGGGATTTCAGAGAGCTTTTCCGTTCAATTTGGGAATTTCCCAAAATTTTCCTCCCTTTCTAAGGTCATCAAATTTTTTATACAGCACAGCAAAAACCCGAAAGATCGCTTTATGTTTTTAGGAAAAAAGGTTCATTTTGCTTTTTTACAAAGGAAAAAGGATTCAGCCTGGAATTTGGATAAACACATTTTGCGCGCTTTTACAGAACTCACAAACTTCCTCCATATCAATGAAAAATTTCCAAAAAAATTGAAAGACATTCACATGGTCATTTTTAATCTTTACAAAGAAGCAGATCTAATCCTCAATATTAAAACATCTCATTTCTTTTTTCCCCTTTATACAGCAAAAAAGGAT
>JAODAL010079056.1:0-12701 GCA_025379985.1 Phyllomedusa bahiana | reverse complement strand
ATAAAATTTAAAGAGATGAAGGAAAAATTTGGTGATGATGTTGAATTTAATGAGGGGATGATGGGAGGGGAGTGTTGATAAACTATTATGGGAATGATTTTTTTGGAGGGGAATGGAGATATGAGGGTTTTTTTAAAAATGGTGTTGGATGATGATTTTTGAGGATGAGGGAGGCGTTGATGATGACCCAGGGTATGAAGAGGGAAGATTGTATGGTTTTGATGATAAGGATGATGAGAGTGATGATTATTATGAGGATGATGATCATGATTGAGTTGATGATGGAGATGAGGGGGATGATGATGATGATGATGATGGAGATGATGATGATAATGATGATGACTATTATGATGGAGAGGATGATAAGGATGATGATGGTGATGATGACGATGATGATGATTATGATGGAGATATAAATAAGGATGGGGTTTTAATGTTTGATGGAGATGATGATAAGGTTTAAAAGGGGGATGTTTTGAGAATGAGAATGAATGATGGGCGAAAGAGGAAATTTGATAAGATGATAATGGAAAGGGGTCATGATATTACAGGGGGTAAAAATAAAATTTTTTTTCCCCTTAAAAGTTAAAACCATTTTTTGAGTATTTTTTGGGGGGTTTTGGGTTTTGTGAAAAGGGATGCTCTTTTTCCCCCTCGCTTTTTTTTTTGGGAGACCCCGCTTTTTTGGCCCGTGGGGCCCTCTAAAAAGGGGAGGCATAAGGAGGGAGTGCTGGAAAAACAATGCTTGCCATGGACCCTGCTCCAGACCATAGGCGCCTCCATGTCCATTTCCGCCCCAAAACCCAACTTTTTCTGTAAAATCCCTATCCCCGCCTCCCCTGGCTCTTTTCCCCCTGCCCTTTTGTCAGCGTGCATCCCCTTTCCCTTTTTGGGTTCACTTTAAAATTTAAAGGGGTTTAAGCGCCCACCAAACCCGGCTTTTCCCCGACACCCTTTTCCCCAGTCACTTTGCCCCTTTTTTTTTCAGGTAGCCTTACCATTGGTGGTTGTTTTCCTGGCCTTTCCATTTGCTTTGCTTTTTTAAAAGTTTCTAAAAATTCTCCCCCGGGCTTCACCCCTTTCCCAAATCCTGCTTTTTTGCCAAAACCTGCCCTAATTTTTTGGGTTTTTTCCCCCCTAAAAATAAATTTGCCCCTTGTCCTGACCTTCTGCTTTCCCCTGCCAAATGTCCCATCCTGTCCCTCGGAAACCTTTCATTGGCACCTCATTTTGTTCCTCATTTTTGTGACCGGGGGAACCCCTTTTGGCGAAGCCCCACCCCTCCCTTGGGAAGGCTTAGGGGAAAGACTTGGAAAGGTGTCCCCCAAAACTCTACCGGTTGACCCCATTCCCATTTGACAAAAAAATTTTAAATTTAGCGGGTTTTTTCCGAGCAATTTTAAATTTTTGGAAAAAGCCCAAAACGAGGGGGGAGGGGAGCGAGGAAAGTTTTCTCTGATTAATATGTTAATGAGTTTTTTTTTTTATTTGCTTGCACTTTTGATTTAAGCTTTTTTTTTCCCGTTTTTTTAAGCCCCAATCTTTCGGGAAAGGTCCTTTTTTGGACAGTATTCTAAATTTCCCCTTATTCCCATTTTTCCTTTGTTTTTCCCTTTCTCCCCTCGTCCCCAGGGGGAATAAACTCATCCTTTTTTTCGGGAACAGGGTTTTGGGGACTTTCTTTCTTTTTTTAAATTTCCCATCTTTTCATCATTTTAAGGGGAGGAACAAAGGGCAGAGGGAGGGGTTTTTCGGGTTTTTAAACTTCGGGCCCGGGTCCCCACAAAATGGCAAAAAATTTCTTGGGGGGGGGGTTTAACTGCCCATTGCTCCCCGATTTTCTGCCTGCCCCAGGGCGGGGGAAAACAAAAATTAGTGGAAAACGGGGGGGGGAAAAATGACCCCCCCAGGGGGGGGCTAAATTCACCTGGGCCCCCAATTAGAGGAAAAAGGTATGTTTTTCTGTTCAAAGAATGATCAGGGGTCAAAGGGTTTAGAAGGAAAAAAATCCAAAATGTCTCTAAGGGGGTTATTGGCCATTAGCCCTGGGGGTCTCCTTTGGGATGAAGCATAAAATTTAAGATTTTTTCCCATTTACCCGGGAAGCTGGAATAAAACCCAGCTCCATGGGTAAGGTAAACCCTTTTTTGAATGCGGGGGTTTTCGTTTAAAAAAGGATTTTTTTGTGGTTGCACACTTTTGCAGACCCAAAATTTTGGTGGCCCCAAATACACTTTCAGGGTTTATGCAGTGAGTGCTAACCTTGTGAATAAACAAAATTTGGTGGCCCCCATACACTTGATGGTTATGTAGTGAGTGTTTCCCCTTAAACTTTCTTTTTTAAACAGGAAAACATTTTAGTGGGGCACCTTTTTTGAGGGTTTTCCCAGAACACATTTGATGGTCCCATACATTTTTATTTTTTATGGGGTTTGTGACCCTTATTAAAAATGACCAAAAACTTTTTGGGTTAATTTAAAAAACCTTTTGGGGGTGGCATGCTTTTTTAGTTGCAGAACAAAAAATTTGGTGGTCCCCATAACTTGTGTTATGCAGTGAGTGCTGTTACGGGTTCACCCCCGGTAAACCCTCCCTTGGCCCGGGTTGCCGTGTTTTGTGCCTGCCGTCTCGGGCTGGGGTCCCTGTGCAGGGGCCCCGGCCCCCCTTTTGTTCTCTGCCAAAACCCCTTGCCTGCCCTTTTTTGCTCCTTTTTCCCTGGGGCCCCTGTTTTTTGCACTGCGTCTCCTAGGGCGCGCCCCTGGCACCTTCCTCCCCTTTTTAAGGGGGCCCCCCTTTTTCCCTTCCCTTGACCGGGGCCCCCGGGCCCATAAGGGGAAACTTCCTCCCTATGTTTCGGGCTTTGTTCATTTTTTTCAAATTTTTTAAAAGCCAAAAAAGGGTGAAGGGGCCCAACCCATTCAGCGGGAAGGCAAAAGGTTTATCCAGAGGAAGGAAAAAACCCCCCCCAAATGAGGAAAGAAGCCAATTTGGTTCTCATTTTAGGGAAAAATTCCTTCCCGCCCTCCAATCTTGCAATCGTAAAAATCCCTGGTTTCAACAAAACCCCTTCCAAAATTTCCTACACACTAAAACCCTGTTAAATTTTTTATCTCAAAATACACCCAAACCCCTTTTTTGAACTCATGTTAAAACCAACCATGACAATTTCCTCGGGCAGGGGTTTTTCCACAATCTCACGTTTTTACGTAAAGAATCCCTTTCTATGTTTATGTAGAAACTTTCGTTCCTCAAGACGTAGAGGATGCCCCCTTGTTCTAGATACAGTCCTGGGTATAAATAAATCTTGGGAGAGATCTCTATATTGACCTTTGATATATTTAAACATATTTATTATGTCCCCCCGAAGCCGTCTTTTCTCTAAACTAAATAACCCCAATCTTGCTAATCTTTCTGGGTACTGTAGTCCACCCAGTCCTTTTATTATTTTTGTTGCCCGTCTTTGTACCTGTTCAAGCTGTTCAGTCCATTGTTGTGTTGTGCCTCATGCTGAGAGGTTGTCCATCAGAGTTCCTGCCAGCATCTCAGGGCTGCTTCCTGGACTTAACCCCTGAGATGCTGGGTTAGTTCCTCACATGGCTGGAGGATTGTAAACCAAGCACTTGTCACCCTTTGTTTCACCCATACACCCTCATAGATTGTAAGCTCTTGCGAGCAGGGCCCTCACACCTCGTGTCTCATTTATAAGTATTCTGGACCCCGAACCACTGCCTAATGAAGACCGATGAAATTGTGAAACTATCGGGCCTTGTGGATTTGACGGAGAGAAAGGCTCCGTGTCCGCATCTGTGTCTGTCTCCTCCTCTGTCGCTGGCGGGACCTGTTGTTTCAGAGTGTCCAACGATCGTTCCAGAACTAAGATCACCACAATGCTCATGCTGACAAGGGCATCGTCCGCACTGACCATTTTGGTGGCTTCTTCAAAACTGGCAAGGATGGTGCAGAGCTCTTTCACCTGCCTCCACTCTCAGTGGCTCAACACCCCGAGGTCCGCACCGCTGCTTGTCAGGTCATGTGTCACTTCGTACTTCGTAATGGCATTGCGCTGCTGCCACAATCGCTGGAGCATGTGGAGGGTGGAATTCCAGCGTGTTGCCACGTCAACAATGAGACGGTTGACGGGGAGGCCGAGCTGACGCTGCAACGCAGCCAGGCGGGACGAAGCAGGGTGCAAACGGGGGAAGTGCGAATTTAGACTTCGCGCCGAGCCTGAACCACCGCACCCCCAAGGACACCACCCAGCCACCTAGTGTCTGCACAGAATATAGCGGCCTTGCCGACTTACTGTCCTGTTCGGGGTCAGATGGACTTTTCCGGCCACAGATGCAAAAAAAACGCATTTTGAAATTTTAGAGACACGGGCGGGCCGGGGGCGGGGACATTTTTTCTGGCAAGAAATGCCTGCTCCATCTGGATTGGGGGCAGGCAAGGGGCCATGACGTCGGAACCCATCTTGTCCACCAGACGGAAAGGTAACTTTTCCAAGGCCAAAACCTGGCAATCCGATTTTGGGGCTTTTGGCTTTGGGATGGTTTGGTTTAAAGGTTTCTTCTGCTCCCCAAACCCTGGAAAAAAAAAGGGCTGGCTGCTAGACGGGCCGCTGTACGGCGTCAGGCTCAAACGGGGGAAAGGGAGAAGGGGAGGATGGGTCCGGTGGTGCGGTGGTACTCGAAAAGGGTGGAGGCCGGGGGGAGGGGCGACCCCTGATCTGACCGAAGACATAGCAGCTGAAAAAACGCTTGGGGGTGGCGGAGGAGGAGGAGGGGAGACGGGGTGTGACAGGGTTGGAGGCCCGCATCATCTGGCCTTTTTTGGGCCAAGTGTTCCTCCATTTCAACTCATGCTTCGCTGCAGTGACAACATGTTTGGTGGTGGTTAACCACCTAAGGTTCTTGCCTCTACTTATGCGTTTACGGCAAAGGGGCATATGACATCGCTGGGTGAATCAGGGGTTTTGCTTAAAGAAGGCCCAGGCTTGAGAGGTCCTGGACCTTTTTGATGGCGATAAGCGAGGAGCGGGGTTTGCGCTGACCGTGGCTGGCGGAATCATATCAGCGGACTTCTGCGACCGCCCACTCCCTTTTTGAGGCGGGACCCGTACTGACACTACCCCATCTCCTTCCTCCTCGTCCAGTGATGAAGCGCTCACCAGCAAATTCTGCGTAAAAGACCACGTTGGACCCGTAATGTCGTAATCAACATCATCGTCATAAACACAGGTGACTTGGTCGTCCTGACATTCTGCATTCAGGAGCTGCGGACTACAAGCAAGAGGGACTGCAAGGCGTTGCCGACCGCCCGGGATTTTTGCCGATTGACCGGCTTCCTTCTCCTCCAGTGATGGCATAAGTAACTGGGCGTCAGAGCAGAGAAAATCATCCTCTTTGGCCTCTTGATTTTTTTAACATGCCTTCTGACCCCAACCGCATTTTGTCATCAAAGAGGTCTTCAGAAATGGATTATCCACAGTGGTGGGTACACTGTTGACATTTGGACTGCTTCATGTTGGACGGATGCTGATGATGCTGATGATGACATTTGTGGCCGTGACTGGGGGACGAGGAGGAAGACTGCTGGATGCAGGTTGCATTAACCACTGAAGGACAGATTGGCGACGCTGTTCGTTATTTGAGATTCACAGGGTCCTAAACCCAGCGATAAACAGGCCTGACGGTCCTGCAACTGACGATCCGCTGGCATGCGTGTTGTCGCCAGCACTGGAAGGAGCACCTTCTCTCGTACCTCTACCTCCATGTGCTACCCCCCTTTTTGCTCGCTTACCACCTGCATTTCGCTCCATGTTCAGAAATATAAAAATTTGAGAAGGTATGGAAGAGTTTTGAAAAGTCTCTTATTAAAAGACGGCAAATCCCAGCTATTCTCAAATCCCTCAAAACAAAGTTGCTGGATTCAAATTTAACTGCAAGGTGGCTCTATCAACAAAGCTGGCCTGCGCCAAAATGAAAAAAACACGTATCTGAAACGTATACGGGATAATAAAAGGTATTTTTTGGCACCTATCAATTCACCTGTGGTGACTACAATATTGCTGTATTCAAATTTAACTACAAAGTAGCTCTATGAACAAACCTTGACTGACCAAAAGTGAAAAAAACCCTGTCTGAAATGTATACGAGATAATATAAGGTATTTTTTGGCACCTATCAATTCAACCCCGTGGTGAATACTAAATTGCTGTATTCAAATTTAACTGCAAAGTAGATCTATCAACAAAGCTTGACTGACCAAAAGTGAAAAAAAACCTGTCTGAAATGTATATGGATATTAAAAGGTATTTTTGGCACCCATCCCTACACCTGTGGTGACTACAAAGTTGCTGGGGTTCAAATTTAACTGCAAAAGGGGGCTCTATTAACACAAACTGGCCTGCACCAAAGTGAAAAAAACACGTATCTGAAATGTAATACTGATAATAAAAGTATTTTTTGGCACCTAAACAATCTGTGGTGACTACAAAGTTGCTGGATTCAAATTTAACTGCAAAGTAGCTCTATCAACAAAGCTGTACTGCGCCAAAGTGAAAGAAACACGTATCTGAAATGTATTCGGATAATAAAAGGTATTTTTGGCACCTTTCAATTCACCTGTGGTGACTACAAGATTGCTGTATTCACATTTAAGTGCAAGGTGCCTCAATGAACAAAGCTGTAGTGCACCAAAGTGAAAGAACACGTATCTGAAATGCATCTGGATAATAAAGGTATTTTTGGCACCTTTCAATTCACCTGTGGTGACTACAAAATTGCTGTATTCACATTTAACTGCAAAGTAGATCTATCAACAAAGCTGTACTGCGCCAAAGTGAAAAAACACGTATCTGAAATGTATTCGGATAATGAAAGGTATTTTTGGCACCTATTAACCTGTGCTGACTACAAAATTGCTGGATTCTAATTTAACTGCAAGGTGGCTATATCAACAATGCTGGAATGGGCAAAATTGAAAAAGAACACCTATCTGAATTGTATACTGATAATAAAAGTGGAGTTTTGCATCTAACTAAGAGACCTGCAGTTACTAGAAAAGATGTGTATCCTAATATAAGTTCAGGCTGCACAATATCCAGAAATATTTCAATAGAAAACTGTTAATAATTAAGCTATTGCAGTGCAATGTCTACACTAAGTCTTGGTGAACTTTATCCAGTTTCTTTATAGATAGAGCTTGTCTGTGTTCGCCCGCGGGACACCCCCCCCCCCCACTCCTCCTCGTGACTTTACTGCAGTAGATGCTCCTTTAAAATTCTCTAGCTAACTACATAAAATCTTCAAATCTCTGATCTAACTAAGTTGTAAGGATCACAGCTAACAGTAGAGCTCTCTCTGTGAAGAAATAGAATAATTTCGCTGAGCTGTTTGGACACAGGCAGAGCGCACGTCCTACTGCTATGAGACGCTGAGAGACACTGAGGCTGAACAGGAAGGGCTGTTCTATGTAAAACGAGTCATGTGATTTTTCCAGCCAATCGCAACCATACACGTCCCAGTCATGACGTCGCACACACATCTCACCCTGCTCTATTCTGTAAGCTGATGTGCTGGCCGCCAAAATGACAGGATGCGCCGAACATGGCGCATATTAATAGATGATGCACAGATTTTAACCTAAATTATCGCGTGATCTAAAAAATCCGATCAACATAAAAACTGTGCCGATTTCAACTTTGTCGATAATAATCGCTCAACACTATTCATAACACCATAGTCCTGGGGATAAGCTACATTGGATTTTTGGGCAGCCTTGTATGCTAGAGTACCCCTTAATTTGTGTAGCCCTTTCCTAGAACTCTCCATCCTGGTCTTTGTTGTTAGTTTGTCATGGCCAATGGATTTTCGTGATGATATCAATTTTGTAGCCTTTGTGAGGTGGTTCCTTGTTGCAGACCAACACTGGATAATTCTTATGCACGTTACCTGTTTCCGACAGTTATTGTTACTTATCCTTATCCTGTTCCTGACCTTGGATTGGATGTTCTTGTCAAGAAACCTGTATATTAAGCCCCAAAGCAGAAGTGCTCCTGTAGGTCCGGGTGCCTGCGTAAACCTGACTACATCCTGCCTCTACCTCAAAGACTATGCTTGAGACCTGTGACAACCATTGACTCTATTCCCCATCAAGTTTTATAGTGTAAAATATAAATTTTATGAAGATTGCCCACATCTTACACTGAGAGTGCCACCATGGCACCTGGGATCCTTTCTGACAAAACCTGACAGTGGGAGTGAATAGGGCCCCCTCATTTCACTCAGTGATGGACTGAGGTGCCTGGAGCGCACCAAAGGAGTTTGATTCTTAAAAACCAACGATGGGGGTAATTCTTATGGGCCCATCCTTAAGGCTTCTGTACATGACTGCACATATTGCACATGCCTCTTGCTTTCTACTGCACTTATTCTTCCCTGAAAAGTATGCCAAAGCCTGCCATGCCCAATGGCCCACCATACCCAGAGCCTCATCATGTCCAGGAGTCCATTGCAGGTTTTCCCTGTTCCCCTGTGGGTCAGTCTGAGCCGTGTTGTACCTTTATTCTAGTGATATTTCTATATTGCATTGCTCCCTATCTTCATTGTATCACCACTGTCTTATTATTTGTCTCAGCTGAATATCTCTTATTGCTCCCCAACCTTCACACCATCTCTATTTTCCTCAATGTAGTGCCAACCATGTGCCGCTGCTACTTGACGACCACACAAGTCTATAGATTAGCACAGAACTGACTCCAAACCCTCGATCACTAAGACTTCTTGCATTTTATTGCGGGGGGGGGGGGGGAATAAGAGCAGTAGACTTCATCCAAATAGTAGTTGTGCAGTCATTGCACTGTTATTGTCCTACATTAGGGCCGTACATGGAGGCAGTGCTCAGTGAAAGCAGCTGTAATTGTGCGGATAGGAATAGACCAAATCCACTGGTTCGCTAAGGTCTAGTAAGTCCACAGCACCAACATATATCAGGTTTAAAGAATTTGTTGACCAAGCCCCATTGGTGGGTCAATAAACTCTACACTGCTTGTGTTCACTTATAAGATTTTCTTCAACTTTATTGTTACATGGTCATGGACCAAATGATCCAAGTCTGAATGTTGTAGCTCCCCAATGACCCTTATTATTAACGTAAGATAGTTTCCTAGAACACAATAGACAGGGAAGTAAGGTCCAATTTACTTTATTATGCCATGAGTTAATATGATTGAGATGGACCTTAATTTAACACTTGTCAGTCCTAGAAGCCGTTAATTGATGAGTCTGGTGTCTACTGGAGGCAACTTTGATCGGATTTAGTGTCTATTTTAGGCAACATTGATTGAATCTGATGTCTATTGGAGGCAACATTGATCAAATCTGGTGTCTATTGGAAGCAACATTGATTGAATCTGGTGTCTATTGGAGGTAACATTGATCAAATCTGGTGTCTACTGGAGGCAACATTGATCAAATCTGGTGTCTATTGAAGGCAACATTGATCAAATCTGGTGTCTATTGGAGGCAACATTGATCAAATCTGGTGTCTATTGGAGGCAACATTGATCAAATCTGGTGTCTACTGGAGGCAACATTGATCCAATCTGGTGTCTACTGGAGGCAACATTGATCAAAGTTCATGGATTCCCTCTACTGGTCTTGAAAGAAAATAATCTAGTCTTGGTCTTCTCCAGATAAACAGAATGAATGGGTGATGTTGGGTTGTTAGTTGTTGATTGGCACAAAGATGTCACAATTTTCTCTTTGGCTTATGGTTTGGATAGGCACCCACCTCTATTATCAGAATCTGTCTGAATCTCTGTCCCAAACCAAAAAGGGGATTCAATTAAGATTCCTTGCATCTTGATTGTTAAGATATCAGCTTAATGAAGATTGCTAGGTCTGTTACAGCACCAGTCAATGAATTCTCTTACAGAATTGCAGAAAATATGGCCACACTATTGATAATGCTGCATAAAAATTAAGGCTCATAGAAAATCACAATTACCCTTTTGCGAATCTCTTTGGTTCTTGCCCCGTAAATCATAGGGTTGCACATGGGTGGAATCAAAATATAGAGATTGGCAAGAATGATGTGAATGTGAAGAGGGATGTTGTGTCCAAACCGATGTGTGAAGAATGAGAAGAGAGCCGGGACATAGGAGATGAGGATTACACAGATATGGGGAGCGCAGGTGCCCAGAGCCTTGTGACGAGCCTCCCTGGAGGACAATCGACAGACAGCCCTAAATATGGCCAAATAGGACACTGTTATACATATAATGTCCACAGCTATCACCAGCAGAGCCACCGTCCAACCGTACACCTGATTTATGGTGGTATTGGTGCAGGCGATTTTCACCACAGCCATGTTTTCACAGTACGTGTCTGCAATGACATTGGTTGTGCAGTAGGACAACCTCTTGATCAGGAATGGAGCTGGAGCCATGAAGAAAGAGCTTCGAATTATGGCCAGAACCCCAATCTTGGCAATCATGGAGTTGGTTAGGATTGAAGTGTATCTGAGGGGGTAACAAATAGCAACATAGCGGTCAAATGCCATAGCCAGGAGTACTGTAGACTCCATCATGGAGAGGGAATAAATAAAGAAGAGCTGAACCAGGCAAGCATTGAAGTCAATCTCCTTGTTATTGAACCAGAAGATACATAGGATTTTGGGGGTTGTCGTTGCTGATGCCACCAGATCAATAATTGATAACATGCATAGGAAGAGGTACATTGGCTTATGAAAAACCTCTTGAGGCAAAATGATGAGGAGCATGGCGCTGTTACCCAGGATTGTCAGGATGTACATCACACATACGGGAATGGAGATCCAGATCTCAGCCGCCTAAACGCCTGGGATGACAATCAGAATTAAGTTTTCAGGATGATAAAAACTTTCATTGCTAGTAGTCATTGCTTGATGACTAGTGTTGATCGTTTTTTATCGACAAAGTTAAAAATGGGCAAGGTTTTTATGGTTATCTAAATTTTCAGATCATGCGAAAAATTAAGGTTAAAATCTGTGCATCATCTTTTAAAAACTCGCGCTTTTTCAGCGCTTCCTGTCATTTTGGCGGCCAAAAATTAGATTACAGAATAAGCGGGGTTTGGATTATGTGCGACGTCATGACTGGGATGTGTATGGTTGCGATTGCTGGAAAAATCACATGACCTTTTTTACATAGAACAGCGTTCCTGTTCAGCCTCAGTGTCCCCTCAGCATCTCATAGGAATAGGACCTGCGTTCTGCCTGTGGCCAAACAGCTCAGCGAAATTAGTCTATTTCTGCACAGAGAAACCTCTACATTAGCTGTGATCCTTCCAATTTAGTTAGATTAGAGATTTGAAGAATTTTATGTAGTTAGCTAGAGAATTTTAAAGCAGCATCTACCGCTGTAAAGTCACTGTGGGAGCGGGGGGGGGGGCCCTGCGGGCGAACACAGGCAAGCTCTATATATAAATAATACTGGATAAAGTTCCCCAAGACTTAGGGTAGACATTGCACTGCAATATCTTTATTATTAACAGTTTGCAATTGAAATTTTTCCTGGATATTGGCAGCCTAAAACTTATATTGGATACACATCAATTCTAGTAACTGCAGGTCTCTTTTTAGGTGCAAAACTCCACTTTTATTATCATATACATTTCAGTTGGTGTTCATTTTTCAATTTTACCCATTCCACCGTGTTTATAAAAATCCACCTTGCAGTTAAATTACAATCCAGCAATCTTGTAGTCAGCACAGGTTGTTTGTTGCCAAAATACCGTGTATCATACGAAACATAACAGATATGTTTTTTTTTTTGGCGCACCACCCGCTTTGTTCATTGACGCAGCATCCACGTAAATCTTAAAAACAGCAATTCTAATTCACCCCAGGTGAAATTGAAAGGTGCAAAAAATACCGTTTTTTATACGAAACAATAAAAGATACGTGTTTTTTTTACTTTTGCGCACCCAGCTTTGTTCATTGACGCAGCATCCACGGGAAATCTTAAAACAGCAATTCTATATTCACCACAGGGGAATTGAAAGGTGCCCAAAAAAAACCGTGTATTATACGAAAACATAACAGATACGTTTTTTGAACTTTTGCCCCCTCCAGATTTGTAGATAGACACCTTGCAGTTTTAAAAAAGAATCCACAATTTTGTTTTGATTAGAGGGATTTGAGAATAGCTGTGATTTGCCGTCTTTTAATAAGAGACTTTTTTCCAAAACTATTCCATACCCTTCTCAAATTTTTATATTTCTGAACAGGAGCGAAATGCAGGTGGTAAGCGAGCAAAGAGGGGGGTGCACGTGGAGGTAAGGTACAGAGAAGGTGCTCCTTCCCGTGCTGGCGACAAAACTCATGCCAGCGGATCGTCAGTTGCAGGACCGTCAGGCCTGTCATCGCTGGGGCAGGGCCTGTGAATCTAAGTAACGAGCATCGTCGCCAATTGTCCTTCAGTGGTTATGCAACCTGCATCTACATCTTACCTCCTCGTCCTCCCAGTCACGACCACAAATGTCGTCATCAGCATCACAGCATCCGTCCAACATGAAGCAGCCCAAATGTCAACTCGGTTTCCCACCTCTTTGGATAATCCATTGTCTGCGGACCTCTTTGATGACAAAATGCGGTTGGGGTCAAAGGGATGTTAAAAATCAAGGGATATTTTGTCTGCTCTGACGCCCCCGTTAGTATGG
>JAODAL010079055.1:0-12702 GCA_025379985.1 Phyllomedusa bahiana | reverse complement strand
GTCTATAGCGCCTCCTACAGTACGTGGGGGGGTACTACTGTCCAGTACTGCTTTTAACAGTTTTTAGTGAGGTACATGATTGATGGTTTTTAAATAGCCCTCTCAAATTAGTGCGGTATACATGTCCTGTATGCTCTTACATGTATTAGTGAGGTGCATGGCAGTGATTGGTGGTTATAGCGGCCTCTCTGCAGTACAGTGCGGGTACTACATGTCCTGTACTGCTCTTACATGTATTTTGAGGTGCATGCAGTGATTGATGGTCTATAGCGCCTCTCTACAGTACATTGCAGTACTAAATGTCCTGTACTGCTCTTACATGTATTAGTGCGGTACATGCAGTGATTGTTGGTCTATAGCGCCTCTCTACAGTACAGTGCGGTACTACATGTCCTGTACTGCTCTTACATGTATTAGTGAGGTGCATGCAGTGATTGGTGGTCTATAGCGCCTCTCTACAGTACAGTGCGGTACTACATGTCATGTACTGCTCTTACATGTATTAGTGAGGTGCATGCAGTGATTGGTGGTCTATAGCGCCTCTCTACAGTACAGTGTGGTACTACATGTCCTGTACTGCTCTTACATGTATTAGTGAGGTGCATGCAGTGATTGTTGGTCTATAGCACCTCTCTACAGTACAGTGCGGTACTACATGTCCTGTACTGCTCTTACATGTATTAGTGAGGTACATGGAGTGACGGGCGATCTATAGCGCCTCTCTACAGTACAGTGCGGTACTACATGTCCTGTACTCCTCTTACATGTATTGGTGCAGTGCATACAGTGATTGGTTGTCTATAGCGCCTCTCTACAGTACAGTGTGGTACTACATGTCCTGTACTGCTGTTACATGTATTAGTGAGGTGCATGCAGTGATTTGCGATCTATAGCGCCTCTCTACAGTACAGTGTGGTACTATATGTTCTGTATTGCTCTTACATGTATTAGTGAGGAAGAATAAAAGTGTTTAAATAAGTGTTTTCTTCTGTAGTCTTTGTTATGTGACACTGTATCATTTGAGAAAGTGCCGGTTCAGGGCACGAAACGCGTTGTGTGTGTTGCAGTTTTATGCTGAGGTTAATACCTTTTGCATTTTATATGGAATAAACATAAGTTTTTATTCAACGGTACCCTCCACGAGGTCTGATTCAAAGACGAGCGCCCGGTCCATCGCATTTTGTGCATTATTCCATGTATTAGTGAGGTGCATGCAGTGATTTGCGATCTATAGCACCTCTCTTACGCTTAGTTTTCATACCTAGGGCCCTTTCTCTGCCCCCTACATGTAGATGTGCTGCAGATTTTCAGTACACAGTCTGCAGTAATTTGTACGCTCCTGCCAGTCCGCCCTCGTTGTCCGTCCAGACTCTGCACATTTGTATTGTCCCTGTGTTGTGCTGCGCCCTCCCCGGTCTCCCTTATACATTATTGAGTTTCTGTGTAGGGTCGGCCAACGCTCTCTCATTGATAAAGTGCTTTCATTACGGGATGTGCACCAGGGAGCAGGCGCGCTCCGGTCACACCTGGGTTTTACAGCCTTACGGATATGTGGCTAATTTGCAGCTATACATCAGGGCCTGAGGCGACCAAATCGATGGGACATACTGGTCGTCGTAAAAACGAAAGCGAGTCACATCCCCAAACTGGTAATGAGAGGTTAGAAGCGTCTCCTGCCCGTCACCCCACACTGATCTCTTAGATTAAAAGTGTCAAACTGCGGCCCTCCAGCTGTTGGGAAACTACAACTCCCATCGTGCATTTATATAATCTATAACAGTGGGAATGATGGGAGTTGTAGTTTCCCAACAGCTGGAGGGCCGCAGTTTGACACCCCTGGCTTAGATCTAACTTGGGAGGGTCTGGAAGAGCGTTAGGTAGCCTGGGCTCCTATCAATGCCAGGTAGCAGCACGTGCCCCCAATGCTGGGGATACCACTCTACCTTACCCATAGAATTCGGATACAGGGCTACTGAAACCTAGAAGCCACAGCTCGGACCAGGACATGTGTATAAACCTCCATAGAAGGGGCCCCTGTGTCCCCTGCTCTGCCTCACTCACAGTGGACTCTTTTTTTGTAGTTGTGGATAAAGAATTCATCGAAATATTCCCTTTGCCGATGTAAATTGACCAATATGAGCTTGTGCCCCTGTGCGCCTCCTAATAGGGTTCACTCCCATACTATCTATACTGAAGCACCAGCAAAAAGTTGTGCAACCAAATTCCCTAAGCAACTAAACAAATCTGCACTGACACTTGGGGGGGGGGAGGATAATGATGCTGACACTTGGGGGGGAGGCAGGATAATGATGCTGACACTTGGGGGGCAGGAGAATGAAGCTGACACTTGGGGGGGCAGGATAATGACGCCGACACTTGGGGGCAGGATAATGATGCCGACACTTGGGGGAAGGATAATGACGCCGACACTTGGAGGAAGGATAATGACGCCGACACTTGGGGGAAGGATAATGACGCTGACACTTGGGGGGAAGGATAATGACGCTGACACTTGGGGGGCAGGATAATGACGCCGACACTTGGGGGACAGGATAGTGACGCTGACACTTGGGGGGCAGGATAATGACGCTGACACTTGGGGGCAGGATAGTGACGCTGACACTTGGGACAGGAAAAATGAGGCTGACACTTGGGGCAGGATAATGACGCTGACACTTGGGGGGCAGGATAATGACGCTGACACTTGGGGACAGGATAATGACGCTGACACTTGGGGGGAGGATAATGACACTGACACTTGGGGGCAGGATAATGACACTGACACTTGGGGGCAGGATAATGACGCTGACACTTGGGGGGAGGATAATGACACTGAAACTGGGGGGGAGGATAATGACACTGACCCTTGGGGCCATGATAATGACACTGACACTTGGGGGCAGGATAATGACACGGACACTTGGGGGGAGGATAATGACACTGACACTTGGGGGAGGATAATGACACTGACACTTGGGGGCAGGATAATGACACTGACATAGGGGGCAGAATATCTTAGCTGACACTTGGGGGGAGGATAATGACACTGACACTTGGGGGAGGATAATGACGCTGACACTTGGGAGGGCAGGATAGTGACGCTGACACTTGGGAGGGCAGGATAGTGACGCTGACACTTGGGTGGGCAGGATAATGACGCTGACACTTGGGAGGGCAGGATAATGACGCTGACACTTGGGGGGAAGGATAATGACGCTGACACTTGGGGGCAGGATAATGACGCTGACACTTGGGGGAAGGATAATGACGCTGACACTTGGGGGCAGGATAATGACACTGACACTTGGGGGGCAGGAAAATGACGCTGACACTTGGGGGGCAGGATAATGACGCTGACACTTGGGGGCAGGATAAGGGCGCAGACACTTGGGGGGAGAATAATGACGCTGACACTTGGGGGGCAGAATAATGACACTGACACTTGGGGGGCAGGATAATGACGCTGACACTTGGGGGGCAGGATAGGGACGCTGACACTTGGGGGGCAGGATAGTGACGCTCACACTTGGGGGGCAGGATAGTGACGCTGACACTTGGGGGGCAGAATAATGACGCTGACACTTGGGGGGCAGAATAATGACCGACACTTGGGGAGCAGGTAATGAGGCTGACACTTGGGGGGGCAGGATAATGACGCTGACACTTGGGGGCAGGATTTTGACGCTGACACTTGGGGGAAGAATAATGCGCTGACATTTTGGGGGGAAGAATAAATGACACTGACACTTGGAGGCGGGATAATGACACTGATACTTGGGGGCAGGATAATGACGCTGACACTTGGGGAACAGGATAATGACGCTGATACTTGGGGGCAGGATAATGACGCTGACACTTGGGGGGCAGGATAATGACACTGACACTTGGGGCAGGATAATGACGCTGACACTTGGGGGGAAGGATAATGACGCTGACACTTGGGGGGAAGAATAATGACGCTGACATTTGGGGGGGCAGGATAATGACACTGATACTTGGGGGCAGGATAATGACGCTGACACTTGGGGGCAGGATAATGACGCTGACACTTGGGGAAGGATAATAAACTGACACTTGGGGCAGGATAATGACCCTGACACTTGGGGGGAAGAATAATGACGCTGACATTTGGGGCAGAATAATGATGCCAACACTTGGGGGGCAGGATAATGACGCTGACACTTGGGGGGAAGAATAATGACGCTGAAAATTTTGGGGCAGGATAATGACGCTGACACTTGGGGGAAGAATAATGACGCTGACACTTGGGGGGCAGGATAATGACGCTGACACTTGGAGGGCAGATAATGAGGGCTGACACTTGGGGGGAGGATAATGACGCTGATACTTGGGGCAGGATAATGACGCTGAACACTTGGGGCAGGATAATGACAATGACACTTGGGCAGGAAATGCGCTGACACTTGGGTACTGGATAATGACTCTGACACTTGGGGACAGGATAATGACGCTGACACTTGGGGGCAGGATAATGACACTGACACTTGGGGGGGCAGGATAATGACGCTGACACTTGGGGGGGCAGGATAATGACACTGACACTTGGGGGACAGGATAATGAAGCTGACACTTGGAGGACAGGATAATGACGCTGACATTGGGGGGACAGGATAATGACGCTGACACTTGGGGGGCAGGATAATGACGCTGACACTTGGGGGCAGGATAATGACACTGACACTTGGGGGGGCAGGATAATGACACTGACACTTGGAGGGACAGGATAATGACACGGACACTTGGAGGGACAGGATAATGATGCTGACACTTGGGGGGCAGGATAATGACGCTGACACTGGGGGGGCAGGATAATGACACTGACACTTGGGGGGGGCAGGATAATGACGCTGACACTTGGGAGGACAGGATAATGACGCTGACACTTGGGAGGACAGGATAATGACGCTGACACTTGGGAGGACAGGATAATTAAGCTGACACTTGGGAGGGGCAGGATAATGACCCGGACACTTGGGGGGGGGGGGGCAGGAAAATTTTGGCTGACATTGGGGGGGGCGGGGGATAATGACCCTGACACGGGGGGGGGCGGGATAATGACGTGACACTTGGGGGCGGATAATGACCTGACCTTGGGGGGAGGATAATGCGGAACGGGGGGCGGATAATGACCGGGGGGGGTCGTGGGCTGTTTTATTCGGGGCTCGGGCCCCCGAATAAAACACCCTTTCCCCGGTCCCCGGGTCCAGGCCTTTTCCCGTGGGCTTGGAGCCCCGACGGCCCCTTCGTGCGTGCGCCCGTGGACGCACATCGCTGGGGTTTGCGGAGCAGAGACGAGCGCTCCTGCCCAGACAGTGTCGGCCCCGCAGGTCCGACACAGGGGGCCGCCGGGTCCTCAAAAGGGGGGGCCCCCCCGGGGCCCCGTGCGCCCGAGGGCCTCGCGGAGGGACGGGGCCCCTGGGGAAATTTTTGGGGCAGGGGGGCGCGCTCGCCGGGGGAGTTAAAGGTGAGTATAATGTTTTTTTTTTTTAAAGGTTTACCGGTTCAGTCCCCTTTTAAACTTGTGCCCCTATTAATGCCGGTGGCCCCCTTTCCCTGCCTGTGGCCCCTACCCTGCTGTGGCCCCATATTGCTGGGGCCCCATACCTGCCTGGGGCCCCCCATATCCCTCCCCTCAGTACCCCCCCTACCCTCCCTTTGGGGCCCCCCCATTTTCCTGCCTGTCCCCCCTTTACCTCCCTGGGGCCCCCCATTCTGCCGGGGCCCCCCATACCCTGCTGGGGCCCCCCCATATCCCTGCCTGTGGCCCCAATCCCTGCCTGTGCCCTATATGCTGCTGTGGCCCCCCCCATATTCCCCGCCCCCCAAAACCCCTGCCTGGGGGCCCCCTATCCCTGCTGTGGCCCCCTTTTTTCCCTGCCGTGCCCCTTTTTCCTGCCTGGGCCCCCATTCTCCCTGTGCCCCTATATGCCTGCGGGGCCCCCCAAAACTCCCCGGGCCCCTTTTCCCTCCCTGTGGCCCCATACCCTCCTGGGGCCCCCCTAATCCCTGTGCCCCTTTTACTCCCTGTGCCCCTTTTTTCGCCCAGTGCCCCTATATACCTTCTTGTGGCCCCTATATATTGCCAGTGCCCCCATATACTGCTGTGGCTCCATATACTGCCTCGTGCCCTAATACTGCCTTTGGCCCATATACCTGCCTGGGGCCCCTATATACCTGCCTGTGGCCCTTTATACATGCCTGTGGCCCCATATATCTGCCTGTGGCCACATATACTGCTTCAGTTGCCCTATATACCTAACTGAGGGGACTGCTATACCTATAATTAAGGAGTTGCTGGAAATGTGAGGATTCTAAGATATTTGTGCCCAAAATTCCTCAGGGACGAGTTTGGCCGGGAGCAATCAGCATGAAGGTGTGAACCGGATGGAGAAGAAAGGGAAAGTGAACGACGCTGATAAAGAAAAGACGTCTCCGGTGAGTCACTAAATGTAACAGCAGGGTAATCACTTATATGTCTGCAGAGCCTACATACAACTAGTATCTACCACTATATGGCCCCTGTATGGCGGTAATATATGTCTCTAGGGCCTGTGTGCAGTGGATAGTCACATGTGGGGGTTGCGTTCGGTCAGTGTCTGGCAGGATTATTTGAGCCTTATGTAGTAATAGTTTTGGGTCTTGGTTTTGGGGGAGGGTTTTAGTCACAATCGCTTGTCTGGTTATTTGCTCAATTATCGGTGGATTATTTTGGTGACTTTTTTAGGGGTATTGTTATATGAAGGTGAGAAGTTCTGAAAAGTAAATTTGTCATTGGTGATTTTTATGTACAGTGACTGCTGAGGAGATGGACGGGATCTGTGTGGGATGTGCAGAAAATTAGTGACAGGAACAGAAGGTTTTTCTCTGTAAAAAAAAACATCCCCCAGTTCACAATGAGGCGCGAAAAAGTCGTGTGAACCCAGCCCTACCCCGAAAAACACAAAGGGCCGAGCCCGGATGTTTTAGGACCCTAGCAACGCCCCTGATAATGACGCTGACACTTGGGGGGAGGATAATGACACTGACACTTGGGGGGCAGGATAATGATGCTGACACTTGGGGGCAGGATAATGACGCTGAAACTTGGGGGGCCCGGATAATGACACTGACACTTGGGGGCAGGATAATGACGCTGACACTTGGGGGGCAGGATAAAGACGCTGACACTTGCGGCAGGATAATGACGTGACACGTGGGGGCAGGATAATGACGCTGACACTTGGGGGGGAGGATAATGACGCTGACACTTGGGGGAGGATAAAGACGCTGACATTGGGGCAGGATAATGACGCTGACACTTGGGGGGGAAAGGGTAATGACGGGCCACACTTGGGGGTAGGATAATGACGCTGACACTTAGGGGGGCAGGATAATGACGCTGACACTTGGGGGCGGATAATGACGCTGACACTTGGGGGGCAGGATATGACGCCGACACTTGGGGGCAGGATAATGACGCTGACACTTGGGGGCAGGATAATGTCACAGACACTTGGGGGGCAGGATAATGGAGCAGACCCTTGGGGGGCAGGATAATGACGCTGACACTTGGGGGCAGGATAATGACCCAGACACGTGGGGGGAGGATAATGGACGCGAAAACTAGGTGGGCAGGATAATGACGCTGACACTTGGGGGCAGGATAATGACGCTGACACTTGGGGCAGGATAATGACGCTGACACTTGGGGGGGAGGATAATGACACTTGGGGGCCGGATAATGACACTGACAGTAGGGGGCAGGTAATGCGCTGACACTTGGGGGGCAGGATAAATACGCTGACACTTGGGGGCAGGATAATGACGCTGACACTTGGGGCAGGATAATGACGCTGCGCTTGGGGCAGGATAATAACACTGAACTTGGGGGGGCAGGTAATGTCGCTGACTCTTGGGGGGGGCAGGATAATGACGCGACACTTGGGGGGGCAGGATAATGACGCTGACACTGGAGGGCAGGATAATGACGCTGACACTTGGGAGGGCAGGATAATGACCCCGACACTTGGGGGGGGACGGGATAATGACGCTGACACTTGGGAGGGCAGGAGAATGACGCCGACATTGGGGGGAGGATAATGACGCTGACACTTGGGGGGAGGATAATGACGCTGACACTTGGGGGCAGGATAATGACGCTGACACTTGGGGGGAGGATAATGACGCTGACACTTGGGGGCAGGAGAATGAGTGACACTTGGGGGGCAGGATAATGACGCTGACACTTGGGAGGAAGGATAATGACGCTGACACTTGGGGGCAGGATAATGACGCTGACACTTGGGGGCAGGATAATGACGCTGACACTTGGGGGGCAGGATAATGACACTTGGGGGCAGGATAATGACACTAACACTTGGGGGAAGGAAATGACCCCTGACACTTGGAGGCGGATAATGACGCTGACACTTGGGGGGCAGGATAATGACGCTGACACTTGGGGGGCAGGATAATGACGCTAATGCTTGGGGGGCAGGATAATGACGCTGACACTTGAGGGGCGGGATAATGACGTGACACTTGAGGGCAGGTTAATGACACTGACACTTGGGGGGCAGGATAATGACGCTGACACTTGGGGCAGGATAATGACGCTGATACTTGGGGGGCAGGATAATGACGCTGACATTTGGGGGGCAGGATAATGACACTGACACTTGGGGGGCAGGATAATGACACTTGGGGGCAGGATAATGACACTGACACTTGGGGGCAGGATAATGGGCACTGACACTTGGGGAGCAGGTAATGACACTGGGCACTTGGGGGGCAGGGGTAATGACGTGACATTGGGAGGGCAGGATAATGACGCTGACACTTGGGGGGCAGGATAATGACGCTGACACTTGGGGGGGCAGGATAATGACGCTGACACTTGGGGCAGGATAATGACGCTGCACTTGGGGGCAGGATAATGACGTGACACTTGGGGGCCGGATAATGATGGTGACACTTGGGGGAGGATAATGACGCTGACACTTGGGGGGCAGGATAATACGCTGACACTTGGGAGGGCAGGATAATGACGTGACCCTTGGGGGGCAGGGGTAATGACGTGACACTTGGGGGCGGATAATGACGTGACACTTGGGGGGCAGGATAATTACGCTGACACTTGGGGGCAGGATAATGACGCTGACACTTGGGGGCAGGATAATGACGCTGACACTTGGGGGGCAGGATAATGATGCTGAGATTGGGAGCAGGATAATGACGCTGACACTTGGGGGGCAGGATAATGACGCTGACGCTTGGGGGGACAGCCCCGATCTCTTGCTGCTGTCATTTGCAGGCAGTGCATGTCTCATTGTGACTAAACCTTTGCTGACAGACGCTCTCCATGGTTAAGGGGAGGCTGTACAGTTAATCAGCTGTAATGGATGACGTGTGACAGTCGGGGGGTGTATTCCCCGGGCGGGATAATAACCGTCGTTGTATTCTGTCGCTGTGCTATTAATTAGCCGCTGATCACATTTGCTTTTCTATCTGATCGAGCTGTAATATTAATTGTTGCAGAATTTAATTTCGTGTTTAGTTGACTCAGGGGAGCTGTGCACAGGTTTGAGGAGACAGGAGGCTGAGGAACGGTGTCATTAGGCGTTAAAGGGGACCTGCGCCGGCTGAACGACTCTGCTCTATACTGGAGGTTATAGCAAAGGTCACGCCCTGCTGTTAGTGACGCAGCAATGTGCAGTTTTTATTGGGAATTATAGGCCTTATGTATGAAAACTGTCTAGCAGTAAGACTGTCTGTGTTGCCCATAGCAACCAATCAGAGCTCATAGCAACCACAGCTCATAGCAACCAGAGTCCATATTAACCAATCAGAGCCCATAGCAACCAATCAGAGCTCAGTTTTCATTTTCCCACAGCACTACATGAAATGAAAGCTGAGCTCTAATTGGTCGCTATGGACTCTGGTTGCTATGAGCTCTGATTGGTCGCTATGGACTCTGGTTGGTTGCTGTGCGCTCTGATTGGTTGCTATGAGCTCTGATTGGTTGCTATGGGCTCTGAATGGTCGCTATGGGCTCTGAATGGTCGCTATGGGCTCTGATTGGTTGCTATGAGCTCTGATTGGTCGCTATGAGCTCTGATTGGTCGCTGTGCGCTCTGATTGGTCGCTGTGCGCTCTGATTGGTCGCTGTGCGCTCTGATTGGTTGTTATGAGCTCTGATTGGTTACTATGGGTTCTGATTGGTCGCTATAAGCGCTGATTGGTTGCTATGGGCAACACAGACAGTCTTACTGCAAGACAGTTTTCATACATAAGGCCCTATATATTCTAATCTGAACCAGGTCATCTATGTGTATGTGTTGTATAGAGGAGAGTAACCCTAACCACAGAGCTGGAAAAGCTGGGTGACCACTCCTGCCGCCATAGTGATTGCCAACCATAACAGTGGAAGGACGTCACTTTTTCTATGTGATTCCCTTTTCCACCACCCAAATGTAGAAACATATTATCTATGAGTTATATGCACTGTTCAGCTCCGGATGATATTGTCAAACTGGATGTTCTCCATCCAAATCCTCACCTCCCTCCCGAGATGGAGGACACCGCTGCTCCTGTACTGACGGGAGGATCTGAAGCAGACTGAAGACCTGCATTATTCTGGGGCTTTTAGTGTCAGCGCTTGGCCTAAGCCTAGTACAGAGAGTGGCTGTAATCCCAGCGGATTACCAGGAAAATCCAAGCTTCATGGCACCTACACCCCGCACCCATCCTGATGTCACATCCCTACCTCTTACACTCCAGGCTACAGCTGATGAGCATGGTGCTGTCACACAGCCTGATGATAAGACATGGCACACTGCCTGCTGAGCCACTGTATCTAAGCCGATGATGTGTGATACTATGCTAAGCCAGTGTATCTATGCCTATGATGTGTGATACAATGCTGAGCTAGTGTATCTAAGCCCATCTTATGTGGTTCTGTCTGCTGATCTAGTGTATCTATGCCTATGATGTGTGATACAATGCTGAGCTAGTGTATCTAAGCCCATCTTATGTGGTTCTGTCTGCTGAGCCAGTGTATCTAAGCCCATCTTATGTGATTCTGTCTGATGAGCCAGTGTACCTACGCCTATGATGCGTGATACTATGCTGAGCCAGTGTATCTAAGCCCATTTTATGTGGTTCTGTCTGCTGATCTAGTGTATCTAGAGCCCATCTTATGTGATTCTGTCTGCTGAGCTAGTGTATCTAAGCCCCTCTTATGTGGTTCTGTCTGCTGAGCCAGTGTATCTATAGCCCATCTTATGTGGTTCTGTCTGTGCGCCAGTGTATCTAAGCCTATCTTATGTGGTTCTGTCTGCTAATCCAGTGTACCTAAGCCTATGATGCGTGATACTATGCTGAGCCGCTGTATATAAGCCTAGGATGTGTGATATTATGCTGAGCCAGTGTAACTAAGCCTATGATGTGTGATACTTTGTTGAGCCAGTGTATCTAAGCCCATTTTATGTGGTTCTGTCTGCTGATCCAGTGTATCTAAGCCCATCTTATGTGGTTCTGTCTACTGATCCAGTGTACCTACGCCTATGATGCGTGATACTATGCTGAGCCAGTGTATCTAAGCCGATGATGTGTGATACAATGCTAAGCCAGTGTATCTAAGCCTAGGATCTGTGATACTATGCTGAGCCAGTGTATCTAAGCCCATTTTATGTGGTTCTGTCTGCTGATCTAGTGCATCTATGCCTATGATGTGTGATACAATGCTGAGCTAATGTATCTAAGCCCATCTTATGTGGTTCTGTCTGCTGAGCCAGTGTATCTAAGCCCATCTTATGTGATTCTGTCTGCTGATCCAGTGTATCTAAGCCCATCTTATGTGGTTCTGTCTGTGGAGCCAGTGTATCTATGCCTATGATGTGTGATACAATGCTGAGCTAATGTATCTAAGCCCATCTTATGTGGTTCTGTCTGCTGATCTAGTGTATTTAGAGCCCATCTTATGTGATTCTGTCTGCTGAGCCAGTGTATCTAAGCCCATCTTATGTGGTTCTGTCTGCTGATCGAGTGTATTTAGAGCCCATCTTATGTGATTCTGTCTGCTGATCCAGTGTATCTAAGCCCATCTTATGTGGTTCTGTCTGTGGAGCCAGTGTATCTAAGCCCATCTTATGTGATTCTGTCTGCTGAGCCAGTGTATCTAAGCCCATCTTATGTGATTCTGTCTGCTGAGCCAGTGTATCTAAGCCCATCTGATGTGGTTCTGTCTGTGCGCCAGTGTATCTAAGCCTATCTTATGTGGTTCTGTCTGCTAATCCAGTGTACCTAAGCCTATGATGCAGGAAGAATAAAAAAAAGGGGGGAGAGAGATGGCGCTCTATGTGAAGATCCGTCTATAGCAGTTTAAAAACACTTGAAATAATTATTAGGGTGCTCACCTTTGGTCGTTGTGCAAAGTATTTTAGAGGCACAACACTCAATATGAATATATACATAGGCTCTGTCTGAGCCTCGAGGAAAACGGCAGCCGCTTAGTCCTCTCCTCCGAATCCAAAAAGGTGGGGGACGGGTACAACGTAGAATAATGCACAAAAATGCGATGGACTGGGCGCTCGTCTTTGAATCAGACCTCGTGGAGGGTACCGTTGAATAAAAACTTATGTTTATTCATATAAAATGCAAAAGGTATTAACCTCGAATAAACTGCAACACACACAACCGCGT
>JAODAL010079054.1:0-12702 GCA_025379985.1 Phyllomedusa bahiana | reverse complement strand
TGTGGGCGGGGAGTTCCAAAATTTTCAGATATGAACTCGCCATGCACCAGTTATGAGCGGATAGCCTATAAATCGATATGAAATATCGGAGACGACCCGGCTAGGTGCCTTTTGGTTCAAGTCTTTGAAGCTGGGGGTCTGAGCTAATTGAGTGCATGAGGGTCCTTTCATGGGTTGACCCCATGCTGTGGTGGCTTCCTACAGAAAGGCATTTACAATGGGCTTGATTACTGTGTAAATTGAGCTTGTCCTGGGCTGGGGGCCATCTGTGATATCTGACTAGAATGGGGGATGAAGTAAAGTGAATTCTTCCTCACAGTGAGGTAACTGGTTTCACATAAAATTGAACAATGCTGGGGATATTGAATAGTAACAGTAAACACACTGGACTTGCCTTCTATCAGAATGGTCTCAGAATAAAAATCTTAATATAGTTTCCCATTATAAGACATCTGAGTTTGGCTTCTCCAATAATTTGAAAACTTGTGACCTATCATGTACATATATCAAGTTTATTTAATAGCTGTAGCTAAAGGGATTATTGTCTATAACAAAAGAATACTGAATGCAAATTCCCAGAAGTTTCCCCATCACTAATGCTTGTGACCAGTTTCTGAACACTCCACATATTCCAAAGAATCCTGGGGTCTCAAATTGGTTGTAAAGGGAAAGATAACATGGCTGCTTTCTTTTCCACAGGTTGTGCGTGTTCAAGCCTGCGGTCACATCACATTTTGTTTTCTGTCTATTGGTGGTAGACGACTTAGTCCACAAAAGACTACATTTGCTCTGTTGATTTCCATAAGCATGCTGCAAGGCTCCCTTTTTTAGCGCTATCCTGATGGATACCAGTGACCGATAGAAAACCTCTGTGTGAAGCCAGCCTTAGGCTATGTCTACACAGCACTGGATTCTCCTCGGATTTTCGGCGGATTCTGCATTTACAATCCACCTAAAATCCAACTGTACCCAGCGCTGTGTAGACTGAAATGAAAAATCAGTACTGTAATCACACAGCACAGATTTTTTTTCTGGTCGGTCTTAAAATCCGCCGGATTTTAAAACATGCTGCATATTCCGCCAGATTGTCGTCGGATTCCAGAACATTTAATGTACGGGGCCGATGGCAAATCCGAAAAGGGTCCGATGGCGAATCCAAAAAGTGACAGCGGCTTTTAGCACAAGCTTGCACCAAAAACTGCAATCCAGCAATGTTAAAATGCTGTCAGATTTTGGATGTCATTCTGTGGCTACATAGCAATGTTAACATGTTGTCCAAAATCAGACAGCATTTTAAAATTGCTGAACCGCGGGTACAGTTGGATTTTCAGCAGATTCTAAATCCACTGAAAATACTGTGCTGTGTAGACATAGCTTAAAGGGGTTTTGCCTCGAAGTGAGTTCCTTACCTCTTATCTGCTCATAAACAAAGCATGCAGTGTCATGAACGGCTGCAGGGGTGAGAGGGAGGGGGTGAGCAGAGAGCGAAGAAGGGAGCGTCTGCAATGTTTACTCAAATAATTACATTACAACCAGTGGATTCTCAATACAGCAGACAACCTCATACACTGCACTTTCTCCCCAGCCCCTTGCAAGCTCCTTCATGTTCCCTGTCATTAGATAAGAAGTGCAAATAGGCAAGCCCAGCCAGATCAGCTCCCGTCAGTGTCCTGGTCCTGTCTAATGTAAACTTTCAGGAAACTAAGGGGGACTGAGCAATGCTGTTGCTCTCACAGGCCTCACTTTTTGTAATCACATATATTTAGAAAAGTGATTAAATACTCATTTTGGAGGATCCCACGTCAACATTACATCGTGGCAAAACCCCTTTAACATCGCTGTGAAGACAGCCTTAGAAGTGCTGAGTAGCATCTCAATATCTGTATTCAGGTAGTTCCTGGACCTGGCAAGATTGAACACAGACGTGTTTAGGAGTGAAACATTTACCTTCCTGCTTCCTTATAAAGTGTGACAGGGTGTATAGGTCAGTCAAAATCATGATACTCCAGGAACAGGTTATATGTGCATGACACAGAAACATCTTGTTTAAGAAACAGAAATGTTATATCTCAGTAATGTTTTTTTTTTTTTTTTTTTACTAAACAACAAAAAACCCACAAAAACACAACATAACATGATATATGCCTTTTTTATCTCACCAAAACCTATTATGCTTATACAGTGGGAAATGTTGCAGCTTTTGTCTGACGTATACAATGAATATGGTGTCTTTTTCCCTACTCCCCTGTGGGCCAGTCCAAGCCTGGGTAAATCTAAAGCATACGTTCAAGATGAGAAGTCAACAGAGCCTATGTGTATGCCATGCTGGGCTGCATTTATGAATGCAGATAGGGCTCCTTTCACACTGCGTTTACATAGTACAAGGCAAGTCTTGTATTCTGTGTATAACACCTGGCTGTACTAGGTCTATTAGAAGTTCTGTCTTCCAATACACATGGCTATAGGCTGAAGATGAGCCTTAAGGAAGAAATCTTTTCCCTTAAAGAGGTTGTCTCACTACAAGGTTTGCTTTTTATGTTAAAGACCTTGCAAAAACAAGTCACTTTGCAATGTGTGTCCATTAACAGTGTCCTACCTATTCCTAGATATCCCCTCTTGTATGGGCTGCATCAGCTCCTGTCATCGCTATAGCTACAGACCTGTTTGATCTCTCATGATAGGCTGCCAGTGCTGGTCGCTATAGCTACAGACCTGGCTTCTACTGCAGCCTAGTAGAAGCCAGTAAACACCCCTGAATTCAAAGTGAAACCAAGAAAACAGGACTGTGGTAACATGAATCAATGTAGTGAGACAACCCCTTTAAAGATAAAAGCACCGTAAAGTCTTGACACCGTCTGCAATTTCTTGGTCTTTTTGGTAACCATTTTGTTTGGTAACTGCAGCCCAATTTAGGCCGGTGTTTATCTGACGGAGGCCAAAATGATAATACTTTCATCTCTATCAGGCTGGTATTCATTAGTATATCTTTTTTCTGCTGTATGGAATAGAGCAATCTGCTGTTCTTGTTCATACAGAAACAACCAGCAGAAAACATATAGAGCACAATATACATTTCTTTACATTGGAGATACTTAGGGCAATGAATAACATAGAACACATTAGGCCTTATTTATTAAAACGGTCTAACAGTATTACTTTGTTGCCCATAGCAACCAATCAGACCTCAGCTTTCATTCTGTAAACTACTCTGGAAAAAAGAAAGTGGAGCTCCAATTGGTTGCAAAGACAATTTTGATAAATGAGGCCATTATGCTTATGCAGTGGCATCCACTGGAGGTATACATCAGTATAACCTGACATATGCCTCAGACACAGCAAATGGATCCAAAAACAGGATATCCAGCGGGGTCCTTTCCACGAATTTTATTGGTATAAAAAGTAACAGGATAGTGGTAACATACTCCACAACGCCGATGCGTTTCGGGCCTCACAGGGTCGGCGTTGTGGAGTATGTTACCACTATCCTGTTACTTTTTATACCAATACAATTCGTGGAAAGGACCCCACTGGATAACCTGTTTTTGGATCCATTTGCTGTATTTGGAGCCCTGACTGGCGGCTCTTTCCGTGCAGAGTATCCATATCCACGAGCATGACATGGCGTCCATTGAAGGGAAGAGCCCGGAGTGATGGACCAGTAACTGTGTCTGAGTAGGGGGTTAGCTGCTGGATTGAGTTTATTTTGTTATGCCTCAGACAGTTTGCAGTGTGCAAGCAGCCCAACCCATCAATCAAAAGCTTCTAGATCATTTTAGATCAAGACAAACTTGTTATCTTAACCTTTAAATAGCAGTGTCCTCAATAGCACCGAGATCTTCCCTTTTTATACCGTCATTGTTCTGTATGAAGATAACGCTGTTTACTGACTGGATGAGTTACGTCTAGAGAATATCATATAATGTCAAGTTCTCAGCCAACCCTGATAAAATGTGATTTTATGACAAACATTTCCCTCTGAAGTAGATGTACTTGATGACTGTTCCTTGTTATAGCCCTGCTGACAGATGTGATATATACTTTTATTGGATTTCACAGAGACACATTTGCATGCTGAGAAGTAATTTCTCAGTAGAAATATAAAAATATTCAACAATAAAGAACTTTATCATTCATACAATCATTTATATTAGGGTGTCTTGAAGTCAATCTATACTAAATGCCCTCACGTGGCAAGCACGGATGCAGTTCTCAGTAGGGAAGGTTCTGGGGCTGGTTTGTCAACAGGTCTTCAGAAAGAAAAAGAGACATGGGCTGTCTGAAACCACCAACAAATAAAGCAATGTGAGAGAGAAGCAGTCAGAGAGCTCCAACAGACTGACGTGTGTGAAAAGAGCCATCAAAGCCAAATGGGAGACCCTTCTACTAAAGACAGTCTTGGACAGGACAAAGATCTCCTTATTGCAAGAGTGTCCAACGGGGCAGGTCTACAAGCAAAAATTATACGATTCCCTCATAATCCAGACTTTGTTGCTTTCAATCAAAGGAATAAGCAAAATTTACATACCATGCCCACAGCTTTAGAGACTGTCCTTGAATGCCACAAATTGCCCCAAAAAAATGTAGACATTTTAATGTCCATACAGGCGCTCGACGTAAATCACATAAGACAGAATGGAGAGTTGTGTCCAAGTGTTAATGGAAAAACTTTGAGACTCTCGGTTCACATATTTTGATCAAAAGATGTTTAAGCTGCCCACGACTTTCAACGTGATCTCAAAATCGGGCAGTCCTATGCTATCTTTACCTCTCAATCGAGCCAATCAGGCCTCCCACCGGGTCAACCGACCTCCATTATTCAGAGAGAAAAAATAATAATAATAATTAATAAATAACATACATTATACTTGGTGTACATTGATTTTAACCTATATGGGAAGGAAGGGGTGCTTCCATTTTGGGTTTCTGTCCCCGCCCACTCTCACAGGCTGTCGTAAGAAGGGCAGCTTGCAGGTTGGGTGTTTTTTTTTTTTCTCTCTGAATAATGGAGGTCGGTTGACCCCGGTGGGAGGCCTGATTGGCTCGATTGAGAGGTAAAGATAGCATAGGACTGCCCAGATTTTGAGATCACGTTGAAAGTCGTGGGCAGCTTAAAACATCTTTGATCAAAATATGTGAACCGAGAGTCTCAAAGTTTTTTCATGTATGATAGATAGCATAAATGCTTCTTTAGGGATTTCCACACAAGTGTTAATGGGTCTCCTGAGCCAACACTTTAGGGCTCATTCCCAAGAAAGGTGCGGGTCCCAAAGCAGGGACCAACACCTATCAGACGTTGATGGTATATTCTATCGACTTGCCAACAAAGTCTATGGAAGGAGCACCCAATAGAACAAGCTCAAAGTTGAAGCAGCATCTTGCAGGCGCTGAAGTTTATGTGAGCTTGTACAGGCAGTCCCCAGGTTACAGACGGGATAGGGACTGTAGGTTTGTTCTTCAAGAGAACCTGTCATAGGTTATGCCCCCCTTGCTGAGGGCAGCACAAGCTAGTGTCAGACCTGCTGTTTCCAGTGCTGTCCCCCTTATTCTGTAAGATGCTGTAGTTTTAGGCTATGTTCACACGGTGTATTTGCAGGGCGTAATTACGCCCCGCAATTACGCCATGTGACTGAGCAGGGGGCCGGCACTTCGCCGGCCCATTGACTTGAATTGCTAGCGCCGCGTATTTGCGGCTAGAAATTCACATGTCAATTATCTCCCCGCCCGGCAGCTTCGCCGGTCAGGGAGAGGAGACGTAATCCATAGTTCTCTATGAGAACTGTGAATTACCGTAATGAATGGGCCGTTTTCGGCCCGTAATTGGCGCACTTCAGCGCGTAATTACGGATCGAAATACGGCCCATTTTAAGCCGTGTGAACATGCCTTTAGAGTATTTAATGCTCAAATCTGCAGTTTTCAGCCAGAAAAGTCAAAGATTCAGTTTTTTTTCAAACCCCGCCCACGTGAGGGTAGTCACGCCCACTTCAACTGATAAACCTGTTACTTTGAATAATATGGAAAACGGGAAGGCATCCAGCGTTTGTCTCCGTGTAAAGTTAAAAACATTCCAACCTTTATTTCAAGTAGTTAAAATCCAGACATATTATCCAATGGAAAACCGCATCTGAGCCGACACGTTTCGGAGTAAGAACGCCTTATTCATGGCATAGTGATACATTCACAAGCGGGACTCATATATTCAAATATCCATCATGTGATCCCATCATGTGACATGAACCTTATAACAAAAATTTTATAAAAAACAATAAAAAAAAAACAATTTTAAATTTAAAATTCAAGGGGACCCCATTGGAAAAACATAAATTTACTGGAACATAAGATCATCCCCTTTTTCTTGAGACCGTCGGGGAAACCTTGTAAGGGGCCTTGCCCATTCCAACCATGCTTCTCTTGCTAAGAGCTTGCGTCTATGGTCACCCCCCCTTTAAATGGGTCTGGAAACCCCCCGGTTCTTTTCCCTTTGGGAAATTGAAGTCAGAGCCCGTCCCCCGCAGGGGTTTTTCAGGGAAAATTGCCTGGTTTGCCTAAAAACCCCGGGAAAACTAAGGGCTTCTGGGGCCTGAAAATTTTTTGCACTTTTAACCCCTAGTACTTTTTACATCTACTTATTGTAGGCACCCAGGGAACACAAGTAATAAGATAAAAACACCAAAATGATTTATTGCTTTTATGTAGGATGTCATTTAAAAAGGTTTATTTTAAATGACGATAGAAAAATTTTTTCTTAGAACGGATTAAATTGTTTGCAGGCTGATGAAACGTGTGTAAACCAACTTTTGGGTACATGCCCCTTAGTGGAAAACCCAAGACTTTATTTTGGGAGTTTTGTATCCGTTTATAAGTAGACTTGGAGATAAAGGGGGGTTAGAGTAATTTTGACCTCTCTCAGGTACAAAAATACATTTTCCTGTCACAATTTTTCGCATATTTTCTTGTGCCCCACAAATCGGGGGGTATCTTTTCATTTGTTACTTTGTTTTTTAAAAATTGGGGAAATAAAAGTATTTTGTTAAAGGTTATACTGTTATCTATTTTACTAGACACCAACCACCCTTGCCCTTTTTTTTCTTGTTTGTTTTGTCGGGCCCAATTTGTGAAAATATCTGTTGCCTTTTAAAAATTTAAAATTGGGGGGCATCCCCGAAGGTGTAACCTACCCCTTTGGCCCATCTTTTGGAATTTTTAGAAAAAGTTCTAGTAATAAACCCAATTTTTTTTTGTTCTTAAAACCCTCCCCATAGGGAAAAACCCCCAAAAAACACTGGGGGAAAGTGACTCGATTTGCATGGAAAATAAAAGTTTCTAGCTAAAAACCTTTTTTTTTTGGGGGAAAAACCTCTATTTTTTTTTTAACAAAACCTAAAAAAACTTACGTCAAGGTAATTGATTTTTTATCTTTTTCCCAATCCAAGGAAAACAAATTTTTTATGTAATTTAAATTTAGGGACTGTCCAAAAAGAAGAGCCTCTTCTTCGAAACTCCCCCCCCCCCCCCTCCACCCCAGGTTGTAAATTTCAAAATTGGCCATAACCACCTGATGTGGGGGAAAGGAAAAGGGCAAGTTTGATAATAAATTAAATTTCAACTCCCTTTAGTCTCCCTTTTTAAAGGAACATTTTTAAACATTTGAAAAGATTTTCTCCCGCTATTGATGGGCAAAAAAAAAAAAGGGAAAAAATTGTAAAAGGGGAAAAAATTTATACATTTTTTTTTTCTAAGAGGGGGCCATCATTTGTTTCCCTCTTTTTCTAAAAATTTTACAAAGTTTATCAGAAAACAAACGTCAAAATAAGAATTGGTTACCCTAATTAAGGGGGAATTTTTCAAATGGGGGTCCCCACACGTTTGAAACACCCTTTGGAAAGAATGTAATCATTTTTTAAAAAAATTTTTTTTTAAAGGGTTTTTTAAGGGGTCAATAAAGAATTTTTTTGAAATAAATTTCCACATAAAAATTGCAATACCCCAAATTTTGGGGTTTTTAATTTTATTTATTTGAAATTTCTTTGGGGCTTTACAATATTTTTAGTATGAACGAATACAGGGGTTTTTTAAAAGTGAAAAATTCCCCAGGCACTTATCGGATTTGGCAAAAGGGGCCCTTTAAAGGATGGTGGTTAAACTGGCACCCCAGGCATTTTAAATGGAAACCCTTGCGGGGGGGGAATTTTCCGGGGGGGGAATTTTTTTGGGGACTTTCCCAAAAAAGGGGAAATAAAAACGGGGGGTTACAAGGAACCCATTAATAAGGGGTTGGTTTTAAACCAAAATAAAAGGGAAAGGGGTTTTTACTTTTAGGCCCAAAGGGGAGAAAAAATGGTGGTATGTTCAGGGTTTAATTTACAAAGGTACCCCGACCTTTTTTATTAAAGGGAAAAGGCATGTTTCCGGGTTGGTGCCTGGGGTTTGATGTTTCCTTTGGGTCCCCGGGGGGAATTTTATTAAAGTTTTTTTATTATTGTTTTTTAAATTGTTTTTTTTAAGGATCATTGTCCCCTTTTTTTGGGATCACTTGAGGGATATTTTTGAAAAACTTAAGAGCCCCGCTTGTGAACGTTATGCGGTTGCCATGAATAAGGAGTTCTTACTCCGAAAAAATTTTTGGGGTAAAGATCCGGTTTTCCCTTTGGGGAAAACGCTGGATTTTAACTATTTTGAAAAAAAAGGGTTTGGGGGAATGTTTTTTAATTTACAGGGGGGAGACAAATTTTTGGGAATGCCTACCCGGGGTTTTCCTTTTTTAAATACTACCCAGGTATCTTTGTATCTTTCTGGGCGTTGTGGCTGTAATTGAAACCGGGGGTGAGGGGCCCTTTGAAACCCTTTCCTTTTTGTTTTTGTTGGGGGTTCCACCGCTTTTTTTTGGGCCCGGGTTTGGCCCCTTTTTTACGGGCGCCGGTTTTTGGGGGCTGCAGTAACGGGCACCAAATTTCCGTGAAGAAAATTTAAAGGGGGGTTTTAATCCACCGTTTAAAAAGGGGGGAAGGAACACGGGGGATTCCGTTTCGCGGTTTCCCGCTGGCGAAATCCGGGTGGGGGGGGGGGGAAAAGGGGGAAAAATGACATCACATTACCCAAGGCGCAATACACGCCGTGGATAAGGGAAAATTTCTAGGGGGTTTGGGCGGGGCGGCCCCCCCCCCCTTATTCAAAAAAGGGAATTGCGGCGCAATCCGGTCCCAATTCCGTCTTGAAAAAGGGCCGTGTGAAACGGCCTTATTTTGAATAGGTAGAAACATGAGATAAAAAATGCCAGCATTGGGCGGGGCTAGTCTTTGGTGGCAGGGGCTAACTACCTGCAATGGAATAAGAATTGAGGGGTAAATGCTCTTAACGCAGCATCTTAAGTAAAGGGGGCCTACAGCATTGAAACAGAATGTCTGTCACTTGCTTGTTTGCTGTCCTCAGCAGGGGGGCATATACCTTGTGACGGTTCACTTTCAAGTGAATTTGTATGAAAGTAAAGTACAGGTTTATTAATTAAAAGTAACTCCAGCACAAAAGGTTTTGTTTTTTTTTAGTTTTGGATTGTGGCAGGGAAGGGTTTTTTTAGTTTTGCTGTCTGTCACCCTGTAAGATAAGATTTCACTTATTTTCTCATCTCATGGGCTATGAATGCTGGACCTTTACAGTCCACGTACCTATTTCTGTGGAATATGGAACTACAAATGCCTGCATGTCCATAAGTCTACGTTTGTAATAGGAGACAGATGTAAGTCAGAGGATGCCAGATTTTTTATTGTTCAAAACGGGATTTACTGCTGAATTTATTAGGCTAATAAGTTTGACCATTTCTTAGTTAACCAATTTGAATTCATAATTATGCGAAGAATCTACCTGCCAGGGACTCAAGACATCCTAAACTATGTTACATGTACAATAGTCTTGGGCCTAAGTCTACACAGCAATTTGAAAATGCTGCACAAAATCCTGACAGCATTATCACATCAGCTGGACCGGCACCATACCAATGTTTTTTTGTGCGTTGATTTCGCGCATAAAAACACGTTGTTCGATTTCAGTTTCCTGGTGTGCGCAGTTCAGTGGGGATTCTTTAAATCCGACGGCGGTCTGTAGGAAAATACCTGTTCTATATTCGGCCAGTTTTAGAAGCTACGGCACGGATTTTCTAATGAGGGCTACGCAGGATGGGTACAGTCGGATTTTCGATGGATTCAAAAATACTGAATCCGCTGGAAAACCAACCAAAATCCAGGCGCTGTATAGACATAGCCTTTACCTCTTAGGTCTGTCAAAAAGGTTAACTCCAGTCAAGGAGGTTTTCCATGTAGGAACATTTATCCCATGATTGGTGAAAAATGTCTGTTTTAGAGGTCCCATGTTTTCTTTAAGGGGGGTCCCCGAACCCTTCCTTATTGTGATCGTGAAGTGTTTGAACGAGAAGTAGTGAACACCTCACTCTTCTCATTCAATGTCTAGGGCATGTATCCGCCATCTTGTCAGCCCCCATGACTTTGAAGAGTTCGGGGAGGAGAGAAAAAATAGGGGGGGGGGGGGCAGTTTGGTTTTAGTGATTAGGCAGGTCCCAAAGGCAGGACCCCGAATCAGACTTTCCCTTTTACCCTATAGTAAATGAAGGTTTAATGAAGGGATTGGCAGAGAGGAGAGGGGAAGAGTTTTAAGGTGAGAGGTGGATCAGTCGGCGCGGAGGACTTGGCGGGAAAACCACCCTGAAAGTCAGCTGTTATGATGGGAACGGGGTTTTGGGAACTTGGATTTCAATCTTGATATATGTTATCTAAAAATAAGCGCTACTAGGGGTATATGGCGAAGCTTTTTTTTTCCAAACCCACAGAAAATCCCCCAAAACTTTTTTTTGCGAAAGGGAAACATTTAAAATGGAGTTTACAGATGTTTTTTCCAAGATCTGAAAAAACCCTAAAAGGTGCAAAAAGCCATAAGCAACCATCACCCCCCTGTAAATCCCCTGCCCCGCTTCAGCTTGTTCCTCATTTTTTGGTTTGTTTTGGTGCGGGGGGACATGCTCATTCCTATGTGCCCTTTTTTTAGAAAAATTTCCCGTCTTTTCAAGTCCAGTGCAAAACCCCGGGGTTTTTAAGTGAACGGGGGTTATTTTGTTATTTTATGGCATTTACCCATTTGGCAAATTTTTGCAGATCTAAATAGGATTTTAAAAAACCCCCCTGGGTTTTATACTTATTTAGCCGGTTACACCGACATTACACTGCAGCATGTACAAGGTCACCCTAGTGAAAAAATTTTCCAAATACACTAAAAGCAAAAAAAGTCCCTGAACAACGTTCATTTAGATGAATTGGGCATAGCTTAAAAAAACTAGTTTCAGTTTGACTGTCCTTACCATGCGAGGTCATTTTGTTTATTGTTGTCCTTCAGTCATTAATAGCACTCTGTTTTAAAAAAGTGACTAAGAATATCATGGGGGTGACACAGCTTGTTCCCTTTTTAATGAGGACAAAATGTAGCCCAAATCTGTTAATAATAAACTAAATGCGGCTGGTCCAAGACTATTAGTACAAACCTTGGTCGCCCCAAAATCAGCTTTAAAAGCCCGAGTTATTCATCTTTTGCTTGACTTGAATTTCCTAATATATTTCAAAACTAATGCATTTTGTTTTAAAGGGGCGTTTCTAGCAAAGATTCCCTAAAACAGAATGCGTATGCGCAAGAGTGACTGGTCTCCTCTGACCGTAACTTTGGGGTTCGTTCAAAAAAGTGGGGTCCAACTTTTGGGGCCCCTCAGATTTTATGGATTATAGCATTTTGCCATAATTCCAATGGTTTCTTGCAGCCTGACCCCCAGTAAAGGGTTCCCTGCGTGAGATCCGATCATCAAAAAGTAACCTTTTACCAATCCCAGGTTTCAGGCTCATGCGCCTTTCAAAAAGTAAGGTCGCTGAGGCTTGTGAAAGCCCGCAGTCACGTGAACAGTGAAAATGTTGTCATTGCCTGGGTAAAATTGTTAGAAAGAGGAGTCTTATTTTTTCTTTTCATCCCCTCCCCCCTTATTCTTTTTTTTTTTTTTTTTTTTTTTTTTTTTTAAGCCAAACCCCCCTTTAGCATCTTCACAAATGAATATTGAGAAACCGTTTTTAGCATTTTTGCTGGGTTATTTTATAAAGCCAGCCTTCCCTTGTAGGAAGATTTACCATTTGGGAGAGAATTTGGCAAGTTCACTTTGATGCACATTTATAATGTTTTAGGCATCTTTTGTGGTGCATTTGACCTAGACTTGCTTAACAAGGAAAGTGTGGTGGTCAGGGAAAGGAAAAATGGGTTTGCTGAAGGTTTTGGCTTGACTGCAAAAGAAATTGGCAAAAAATGCATCAAAAGTTTGATGCTATTTTTGTTACAAAAAAAGCCACCAATCTTTGGTATAAAAGTTTGTGTCTTTGATTGGGCCAAATTTACAGCCGAGCACTGTGTTGTGATGCATTTATAGACTGCTCCAAAGGTCTTATTCCCCCCCCCCCCCAAAAAAATATTTTTTTTACCCTCCCCCATCACAAGGGTGTTATAGTTTCTGCCCCGTCAATCAATTTTCAACGTTTCTTTAGGGAAAAAATAGAGAAAAAAAAGAAAAAAAAAACCTTTGGGGCAAAATTTTTTACTTAGAAGTTATGGGAAAAATTTTTTTCAGTAGTTTTTTCAGCATTTTTAAAAAGAAACACCGTAAAAAACCG